>WJFB01001742.1:2441-26762 GCA_009870185.1 Pygmarrhopalites habei
GAAGTTGAACAAGTCGTCGTTTTGTCTTCTTTTTTTGAAGTGTGGGCACGTTCTCTCTCTCTCACTTGTGTTCTCTCTCTTCTGTGTTTGTGAGTAAAGAGTGGGTAGTTATAATAGCACTTGTCTTGCACACACATTCAATTGCTGCTTTTCTCTCCTTTGTTAATGCATTTTTAATCATGCGCCCTTTGAACTGGCACACAAACAAAGTAGTTACACAATATGTGTAGTAAGGAAATGGGAAACATTATGATGATGATGTGGGTAGTATTTTATCCATTTGATGTACATACTGATTTTGATTTTAATTAATCTGAGACCTGATTCTTAGTATATGGTAAAATCATTTTTTAGGTAGAGATAGTTTCGACGTGACAGTGAACATGTGTGGGTTATGATTATTGTTGACTTTACTATTGAAATGGAATATGAACGGACATGACTAGGTATTTTTGTGTGTTTGTATGCTTTGTGTAATTGGGGTAGGGAGGGGGGATATTGAACGCCATCCAATATTTTGATATGAATATCCATATCAAAAGAAGGGATGAGGGAAATGTAAGAATTGGGAGAAAGGGAGTAGGGAAAGTAATGTTGAAAATCTTGGGGAGTGAAAGTTTGGTGTGTGTGTGTGTGTAAATGGAAAGGATCAAATGTTGAGTTGCTGGATCGAATGACTTCCTCCAGACTTACATCGTCCTCAAGTATCGTTGCCCATAATATGGGCTCATATATTTTCTCTTTTTCATTCTGGTGGTACGTGTGTGGCGTGGGTAGAATTGTTCTCCTCTTGGCCATAAAGATATTATATAAATAAATATACATTTCCAAAATGTATGATTTTAAATAATGATATTAAATATAAGCTAGGGATTTTTCTCCTTTCTGTTTTGTTTTTATTTTCTTGGTATGGTATTGGGTTGTGTGACTCGAATAGAAATATGAAAATATGTGGATATGGGCATTCATTCTTTATTATGATGAAATTGATTATATTC
Source organism: Pygmarrhopalites habei (assembly GCA_009870185.1). Taxonomy (NCBI): domain Eukaryota; kingdom Metazoa; phylum Arthropoda; class Collembola; order Symphypleona; family Arrhopalitidae; genus Pygmarrhopalites; species Pygmarrhopalites habei. Next base: position 3,440 of record WJFB01001742.1, read on the forward strand.
TCTCTTTTTTGTTTCTCGTAGGTACCAGAAGACTGAATCCGCGATTAAAGCGACAGCTGAGAGAACGACATCTTTGCTTGGTGGCATTGGCTCGGCTGTGAGTCAAAAATTAGGTGCTCTCAAAAATACTGATTCTTTCCGGTCCATGGAAGAACGTGTCTCATCGGCTGTGTCAACCGTCAAAGTGAAGGTAAAAAAAGATGTCGTATTTTATACTTCTTGGAATCTGCCTTGTATGACTTGTTTTTTCTTTCAATTTCATTTCATCAGCATTCATTTCAATTTCTCCTTTGCTGGTTCTCTCTCCCTACGTTCCAAGTGTATGAATAGGCTCACAAAGTCAACAAATTTTTATATACATGGGAATGATTTGCATAAATTGGAATTGAAAAGGGAATTTTAAAAATTGGCATTGGCGTAGTTGTCTTTTTCTTGGAGAGCATATATTTGAGTTTGCATGTAATGTATGTATAACATTATTGAATTGCAAGTTAGTTGAACTCTTGACATTTATCTCCTCTTTACATTATAGAATTTTCCACTTTAATTTAATGTAAAAAACTCTGAGTTTGAGTTAGTTGCTTGGTTGTTATTCCGGGTTGTGTGGGTGTGGGTTACTGGTGCTTGCTAGTGAAGGGAGAGTAAGAAAATACTGGACTAAAAACCTATCGATTTCCGTCAGGACGGACGTTTTCTCCTCCCTCAGCCTCTCTTGCTTTTTCATTAATTATTCAGAAGGGTTTATACACATGAGTTGGATGCAATCAGGAGGGGGAGGAGTTGTTGTTGGTGTACCCCGTTCCAAGTACGTGAAAGTACATACAGTGTAAGTAGCATAGTGAGTAGACAAGCTAAAGTATTAAATTTTGACTATGGAAGGCGATTAAAAGTTGTTCAAATTGACGTAAAGTTGTGTCTTTGTACACGCACATACAAATACATACGGTACGTACGCCAAATAAAGTTGCAAAATCAATCAATTTGTGAATCCGAATTCTGCACCTTTTCTACAAATCTGTGACCTCCGCTGCGTAGGATGTTACTCAAACTATGTTCACCGTCAACTTTACTCTGAAATTCGGAGTCTGAATGGTTCGTCTCTCTATCAGACTTTGAACTGACTCTGTAGATGTGTATCCTCCAATCCATGATCAGGGCTAGGATATTAGGGCGATACAAAATGGACCTGTGAGTCAGTCTACTTGGATTTTTACTTTCAGGGACCTCCTCTCTTTTTATTTATTTTCGCTCTATTTCAATGAAATGGTGACATAAATGAATGTACAGCGACAGGGGAAAAAGGAAAAAGCCATGTCAACCGGAGGATTAGTTAATGTTTTAAGCCCTAGGGAATTTCCTCTACATTTTCAAAGGGTTTTAGAGTGTACCATCATAAAATAGTAAAATAGTCGAGAGTGACTTTGTTGTGAAATGGGGAAAGTGTTGTCTTTCTGTAGTCAGAAAAAAGGAATTGAAACAATCAAATTGAAACTACGGCAAGTTTTGTATATTATTCTGTAGTTTAACTTGTATAAGTACCGCCCTAGTTCAATAATCAATAGATTTCGTACACTGGGTTCATCATTACAATTACAATTCAAAATTTTTCTCTCAATAATGACATTGTCACGAAGGTTGCATTGTGAAAATAGAATAGTATGGTATTTTCCCATAGTGCATCAAAAGGAAGGTGTGTGTATGTTACACATGAATACAATTGAATGTATTGTACGGAAAAATGGAGAGGTTAACAGGGGAAAGGGAAAAAAAGATGGTATTGTTAAATGTGCGAGTCGTTGCGTGAAAATGAAAGCACCTACAATAGACAATGTGTGCATGTGCAAAGTGAACATGAATAGAATTTCTTTGCATGATCACATCGCATTAGTAACACGTTTATTGTCCCTGTTACTACACTTACATTAGTAGAAATGAGAGAGAGAAAGCTCTTTTGCCATTATACTGTACACAGTCATGCTATTCTCTCACTCATGTGCACTGTGATATTTGTAGAAAAGTGTGTAAATGAATGGGGACGGAGGTCTGGAAGAATATCAGATTAGTGAGGATTTAGAGGGGAGAGGTAATCATGTAGAAATAGTTTTAATATGATATTCAGTTTAGCTCTTTCTCTTTCTTCCTAATTGTGTGGTCAGGGGAAGTGAGTGTGGGTTCCTCCTCATATTCTTTACGTCATAATTATTATACGAGAACGTATTAATTACGCAAAGATATAATTTATTATTTTGTCTAGGGCACAAATTTGGGGAAAGGACAAGGGTCGTTGTTTTTTCCCTGCCCTCTCTACGCTTTCACTTGCTTTCTCTCCATCTGTAGTTGTGTCTAGATTAGATGGTTTTTTGGTGTTCAGTAAATAAAATTGGTGCTCATCTTTCATGGATGATCGAGTTAATGGAGAAGCTGGAAAGTAGAGTAGGCGGAGGAAGAGAAAGTTGTAAATTTACAACTTGTTAAATGTTGGGAAAACTTACTCATGTCATAAGAGGGAGAGAAAGTATGCATGTGCAGTACATACTCACATAAAAGGATTCAGTTGAAAAGGGGAATGGAATCGTGGAGTAGGAGTCTTTGAAATATTTGAAACATTCTCTTGATATTTTGCTAGCAAGAGTATCTAATTAGGTAGTTTTGTGGGCTAATCAAATTAGAAGACGTCTACATACATGAATGTATATTAATTCAAAGTTAGGTTTAATTAAGTATAATTAGTAATGTGTAAAGCTCGTACTAATTCTTTCCTTCTAATCTATCACATAGCTCTTTAGTTTTAGCCTTGTGTATCGAGTTGCAGGTTTCCTTTCTACACTATTTCTTTTCCTCGTTCGTATTCTTTCATTTTTTCTTCTCCATTCTCTCCTCTTTTAAATTGTTTCTGAAAGTTTTTTCTTTACTAAGAGCATGTTTGTGTGCCATAGTGTATTCTTCTAATATGATTCTTTCTATATTAATTGGGAATAAGCATAATTTTTTATGTACTTATTTCACGATCTTGTAATTAGGAAAAATGTAAAATAGCGTTCTTAAAATGGCTGGGGGAGTCATAATTGACTAAATTAAGGAATTTTATGCGTTACTCATTTTCTTCACTATTTTTGTACTTTTAGACACGAATGGGAGGTTCACGGTCAGGTTCTGTTCAGTCTTTTGATGAAGCACTACGTAAGTTTGAATTAAATGCCGTCTATATATTATGATTGTTTTCCTATCAAGAATTCCTATTAAGATGTGTAATCGTATCTGTATTTGACATTTTTCATTGTTTTTTTACGCACAGGCGAGGCCACAGCCAATCAAGGTAAATTATAGATATTCTTTCTGCGTTGAGGGTGCAATTCTTTCTGTTTGCTTAATTGGAGACTACAATATATTTTTCATTATTTCATTGATTTATATATTAATAAAAATTGTTGTTGTTGTTGGGGCAGATGGTACTCCAAGACCTAATGGTACGCCAACACCCATAGCTACACCCGTAGCTGAAGAAAAACCCATCTCATAAATTTCTATGCAAACTTTCAAGGAGAGGGAGAAGAGAGAAAATGATCATAGCGGAAAGGAATTACTAAACTACAAAAATTTTGAAAATTATTGAAAATCCTGCAAGAATTTTAACCCCTGTGCGGCCCATACACGTATATAAATATATATATATATTAATATATTGTATTATTATAATTATAAAGAGGAAGAAAAAAATATCGCTAAAATCCAAGCCTATACAAAATGCCCTCCCTACTCAAATACTAAAATACCACATCATATGAATCAATCAATCAACCAAATCAATAATCTTCTATATGTCGGCACATCATCATCACATCATCAATAGTAATATGGAAATGACTTTACAAGGCGATACGGAACCTTCATCATTCATCCTTCAATCAATCAAGAGAAGAAAAGATTGCAAGTAGAAGAAGACATCATTATCAAGTTTTTTTGGGTTATATTTTTCGTAATTATTCTACTGGAGTTTGAAATCACGGTGAAAGTGGACATAATTAAAAATTCTCTGGGGAAAAAAACAAAGGAAAACATCACATTGTTTCACATGTCCAAGAGTCATATTCAGATATTCTGACTTGACCCAATGATAACAACACACAGAACAGTGTGAACTCAATGAAATGAAAAAAAAGAATGTGTGCAGAGAATATAATACAAATAGGAATCATCATAATAAGACATGATACATTAATATTTTACTATGTAAGGTATGTAAAAAATATGCTGAAAGGAATCTAGTTTTTGGAAGAGGATGGAAAGGTTCAAATAATTTTAAGATGACCCATATCAAAAAAAATCTTTGTGGCATCAGTGTAAATGACATTTAACATGTCAAGAGGGAATCATCAGCATAAGGATAGAAGAAAAGATGGTTTATTTTGTCGAAGGAGGAAGGATTCTCCATATTATATTATTATTCTATTATATGACATTATGTTATGTTGTACTTGCCTATGATCTAGAATGAGAAAAAAAATGGGAAAAGTGAAGAGTGAACAGGTCAATTGGAAAGTTATTTTGAGAAAAAAGGAGAGAGAAATTATCAAGATGAGAAATAAGAAAAATTGATTGTACGAGAAGTGAAGGGTTCGCTCGATAATAATATTAATATTAATGAAATAAAAATGGATAAAGTACCTTATGTATACTGCACGTATAAAGTAATCCTATAGATTAGTCCATATTTTACTATATTTGTTTACAATTAACAATTACATTAGAGTGAAAGTGGAATCTACCAACTATCTAAATTGTGAAGTTGGGGATAAGGGTTCAACAAAAAAATGAAATGAAAATAATTATAGGTTCAAGTTTTCCTAAAATCTCATCCTGCGCCTCATCCTCCTCATGTGCTTTTTTCAACGTACGTCAAAAGATAATCCATCGGAATAAAACTACAATAATATGATTAAGGACGAAAAGAAAAAAACTATAAACAGACATATATATTATAGTATACTACATATATGCATAGAACATATTTCTCAATACTCTGATAGACATCGACATGATCGTTAAAAATCAAAAAAATAGTAGCGTAAGTAGATGCGAAGATTGTCAAGTTGGTCAACATCTTGTGTAATAACTTGGCATGATAATATTTAATGACGGGTTTCGTCTTTGTGGCTTTTTTCCGGTTTTTTAAGAAAAGAAATTAGTTTATATATAATTGCAGCACTTACCATGAAAGTTAGGTAGAGAGAGTTAACTATGTATGAAATACTAGAATAAGTACATAGATTATTTTGTAGAGAATATTGTTATTATTGCTTTGTGGAGAAAGAAAGTCGCATATTTGTATTGATTTGTCAAGTTTTTTTTATTGTCTGTTGTTGATGTGTAAAACTCATTCTCATTCCTCAATTTGTGTCGAATAAATAGTTTGTAGTGAATTAATAATAATCTTATTATTATTATTATTATTCTCTAAATGTACTTGGTAGTTTACAAAAATGAAATATATTGCATTGTTTTTCGTACTACATTGTATTTCATTCTCACTATAAAGAGAGGGAATCAATCTAATGACTCAATTTAATTCTTTTGCAGCTTTGCAACAGCTGCTTAACAGTCCCTCTAAACTGATTGTCAATGTTATCAAAAAGAAAAGTTAAAAAGTTATGTTGTTCAAGAGGAGTAGCTAAGTTAACATTTATGTATTTCGGAGATAAAGTCTCATTTCAGATGTGCGTGTCGATATACACCTCTATGGAAATTATGTATATGGAAGAACAGAGAGAAAGAGAATAAGAGAATTATTTTCCAGTGTATGTATGTGGACAAGTATCGACTCTGTAACTTTACGAAAACGTTTGAAGAAATACTAAGAAGAACAGTACTACTACTACTACTACTACTACTAGCCCTTTTTTAAAAGAAGCAACATAAACCAATCAATCAATCTTTTTTAATTGTGATTAAAATATTGGGAATGAGTTTAAGGTTCTTGTAGTGTGTGGAGGAAGCTCTGTGAAGAATTGAATGTGAGTCAGGAAGTGGAGATTGAGTTTTTGGAAAATGAAGACAAGGTGGAATAAACTCTGTACAATAAGCAAATATGTATTATTGTAGACGAGGTATTATGTTTCATCGTGCATTTTGGGCGTGAATTATTTAGCTAAAAATTACAATTAAGGAATAAAAGTACTAAATACTACACTGTCCGTGAAATCAACTCTGAATTTCTCACGTGTCTCTTTCTTTTCATCCATTTCAATTTGTGCATCTATTTTCACCATTTCATAGCATCGTTATCATTTTATTTTTAAAATTTCAATACACATTAATATCTTTATTTCCTCACCTTACGAGGAAAGATTTTTTTTGAGAAACAGGTCTTGGTCCCTCTGAGAACCCCAATCACTTCTACTGATCATAAAGGGACGAATTAGTGCTTCTCTCTCTCTTGTTGCCCTCCCCCTCTTTCCGGTTACCATACAAAAAGTGATACTACTGTTAAGAAGCGTTGCAAATAATTAATGTCTACGATTGTAGGCTGTATTGTCAGAACAGGTTTTTTCTCATCATCATCTGCTGCTTCATCTCATCTTGCCTCTTGAGCTGTAAATTGCATAGTAATCCTTAACAAAGTATAAGTATATACTGAAGACTGGGAGTCAGACAGAAAAAATCTTTTTGAGCTCATCCATGGATGAGGCAATGAAAAGTGGAATGATCTTAATTTTCATGCAAAAATATGTAGAAAAATTTTGTGTATTTTTCCTCCAAAGTCTAAATTATGTGCATGCTTTTGTGGTAGTTAACTTCTGAATTATCCAGCCGAGTTGTCCAGGGAGGAAAGTTTACAAAAACATATATTAAATTGTCTGATACAAAGAGAAGAAAAACACTGTATAAATCTCTACTACTTGTACCACTCTTTGGTTTGAGTAGAAGTAAAATGGTAGAGGAGGTACGACTGTGATCTTTCTTGAGGTGAAAGTGTGTCTGTGTGTCAAATGCCACTCGGCCACTGTCCAAAGTCCATGTTCAACATATTTATGATGTGGGTCAATGGCTAGTCATGTAATCAATGAATGAGCCAAATTCCATGTGAAAAGGAAAATGGAAGAAGAAAAAAAACATGTCAGCAAAGACACAGAGAGAGACAACAACAATGTCTTATTCTTGACTCGATCAAGATTTCTCGTTTCAGCATTTTATTCCAACTGCTTAGCAGTTACTGCAAGTCTTCAACTGTTTTTTCTGCAAAAACTACATATTCGACTTGATCCTCTCACATCCAATTTACTTTATTCATTATGTATGTTGTACTTGTTCTTTTTTCTCTCTTCCTTCGAAATCCTCCTTGATGTGTGTACAAAACTTATTGTACACTTATTGTATTTTAAATAAGTCCTCACATTTCTCTTACATGTACATTAAATAGCATAAAGTCTGTTCAAATTCATGTTCTCACCCAGTCATATGATAATTATTAATAATAAATGTTCGCACACAGTCAGTCATTCTAAACTTCACGACACAAAATATCATGAGTTGTTAACACAGTGAGTAAAGTTACAAAGTAAAGTTTTGTATATGTTATCAAACATTTGTCAACCAAGAAAATAATAAATAATTGTCAATTCATTTTATTATCATTTTATTTCAGTCCAGAGAAAAAAAATGAGGACGACCTCAGTCAAGTAGCCCCACTTTGCTTTTTTAAAAATAAATAAAGTTAGTAGAGTTGTACTTTACTTACAAGTCATCGTCCACACTATTACAATTTATAAAAATTGTGAAATAATTTATTATTCCCTTTACAATAAGTGTGTGTAGCTGTCATAATAATTAGTACAAGAGTAAATAATGACGGGGATGGGGAGTTTCTCTTTTTCTCTCTTTGGGAAATTGTCGGAGGATCAAAAATAATAATATTCTTAGTATGTAAGGGGTTTTTTAAATTTTTAAAAAATTTCTTGTTTATTCTGACTGGCACTGGCTGGCATAAATATATAATCATACAAACGTAAACAATCATCATCCCTCACTCAAACATCTCTGAATGACACTCACAAATGGAGAAGGACCACACACCTTCCCTACTTTATGTAAACTAACTACACAAACACAATCATGGATCAATCAACATTTTCACTACAAATACATAATATCCTTCCTACATAAGTAATATATATTCTTTTGTCAACAAACAAATTAACTGATTGTCTCCAGTGCGTACCCTTTTTGTAGCCTCAGCCAAGATGCAGGTCAATCATAATTTAATAGTAATAGTGATCAAAAGGTATAATAGTAGAGTATATAGCACATCCTAAACATGAAATGTACACACACAATAATATCATTTTCATATCAGTATTACTCATCAGTTTGTAGTACTCAACTTGTAGCAGTGAAATAAAAAATAGCTATCCTCAAGTAGTCGTACATTTTACCATCCGACTGTCGTTTCGATATTTTTCATTATATTTTACCTAAATTACTACACACAGTATATAGTTTTTCTTGTTGAATAGTAAATACACAATATATCTGTACACATTTATTATAATGAAGCTTTTTTTAGCCACAACAATCACAAAATTTTTTCATTATTTTATATAAAAATCCATTGATACCTGTGTCTGGGGGTGTGAGGGTGTAACGTATTTTTTATGTACATTTTACTTTTAAAAATCAGAACAAGGTTTTGATTTCAATCATTAAAATTAATTTGCATTATTATTGCACTGCATTCTCTCTCTATTCCGAAGATTTGAGCAGATTGTCTGACGAGGATTTACACTAAAAACTAGTTGAATACGACTACAAATTTCTAACATTAACACACATTGATTGGTCATTACAATTACAATAAAATAATGTGGACTTGTATTTATATGAGTAAAGAGGAGAAAGCACAGCCTTCTTTTCCCGACAAAAAAAGAAAGAAAGTCCCTCAAAAATCCATTGCAATTAAAATCCTAAATTAATAATTATGTGGACAATATATTGTCTCTTTTTCCTCATCTCCAACCTTTACTATAATTATATTATATTAAGTCATGGTTCTAATACACAATGAAAAATTAAATTACACTAAACTAAATGGCGAGGACGAGGACAGAAAATTATTAAAGAAAGCGGAAGAATTTTTTTATTTGTAAAAATCTTTTCCCAGCTTCCGACTGTTTTCACTGTTCGTATTCAAAAGAAAGATAAATCAAAGAAATATTGAGGTTTTGGACAGGGTAAGGAGGAATCTTCACTTCCACATTTTGTATAATATCGACAATCAATTGGAAAATCAAGTCGACAATCAAAATGAAGAATTGGTTGTTTTTATCGTGAAAATTAAAAAACAATAAAAAAACAAAATATTTAACACTCATCAAAAACGATTCTTTTCTTTCTCTCTCTCTCTCTCATTTGAATTCGTATAAAAAAACCATCTCGGAATCAGTATTAAATTAAATTAATAATAATCTTATCCATACTAATGAGTAGTCAGTGAGTCCACATCGTCACTTTTTACTGTTCTGTGTCAATTAACATCCTGTTTATCAGTTGTAGTATACTCAGTGAATAAATTATCATGGAATCAACGAGATCTTCAGAGGCGTCTGGGGAAGGATGACCATAAAAGGTCACTCTAATAGTGTCCTATTGACCTGAGTACTAGGAGGACGAGGAGATGGATAATTGACATAGGGAAAATGAAGGTCGTCAACTCTGGCATGTAAATATTCATTCTATACAGTTTATAGGGGGAGTACACATTTTGTCTTTTTGTGTGTGTTTAAGTAATACCAAAATAATAATTTGTAATAATATTATATGTATACTAATAAAAATTGATTGACTATTGAGTCATCCTGTCTGTCTGGCTGCGGATTGAAAGCTCAGTAAACTCAGATGTTAAATGTACACACAAAAAAGTGTAGATTTAACATGTTTACACACAAAAAAATTAAATACATAGGAGTGTAATAGTCGTGGATGTTGAGTAGTCGTTGCGATAATATGTTAAAGTACATAATGTTTATACTTAAATGTTTTCCTAGTATATCCTAAATACAATATGTAAAAAAAGTTTAAATATGCTATAATAATTAATATAGGAATATAATATAATCTACTTAGAGTCTCATTTAGTGTCGCTGGTAGACTTGGGTGGTGGAGTTGCCATTCGACAACGAGTTGAGGATGACTCCATTCCCATTGGTGTGTCCACCATTTTTGTAGTCAATGGACAGAGGCGACTTTTTGGCAGTGATGGAGGATCCATTGCAATGACCATTCGCAACTTTCCCTGCCATGAGAGCAGCTGCTTTGGCTGCTTCCCGGTCCCTCGTCTGATGACGGTATGTCTCGATGTAAAAGTTGGTGAAGAGAGCAATGAGGGTGATGCAGTAGATGATGACGAAACAGTTGAGTACAAATGGAAATTCACAAGTTGTTGACATCCCAATTATCAAGTGAATTATAATGGCGCAAAATTGAATCTGACAAACAAAAAATACGAAGAAGAAAAGTTAGCAAGTGTCCAGCGTGAATTCTTCGTTCACATCTTCACATCGTTCAGAAAGAGTTGGCAAAAACATGACCACATTGGACAGAATTTAAGAGAGGGAGAAATACACGAAATGGTTTTTTAGTTACCAGCTGTAATTGGGTGAGGTATCGTTTCCACCATAAATATTTTTGAACTCCTGGTCCAAATGCTGAGAGGAAATAATAAGTGTACATGATGGCATGTACGAACGAGTTGATCATACACTGGAAAAACACTAAAAACACAAAAAAAGTAAGATTGGATTAGCGATTTGTGGTGAACACATCTTTTTTTGCACACTATGGAATCCATAGTATGGATTTCAATGAATGGTGAGATTTGAAATGGAGTGTTTGAGAGAGGTCAACCTTGTCCTCCTGGGGTGTATTTAGCTCCTAGCCACCAGTTCAGAATCATGGACCCATGATGGTAGACATGAAGGAAGGTCACCTGTGAATTCTTCTTCCTCAGAATGAAGAAGACCTGCAAAAAAGAGAATCTTCATTTCTTGAAAAAGTCCTCAATCAAAATTGAAAAGAATGAATTAATAATTATTTTTACTGACCGTGTCAAATGTGTCAATAATCTTGGAGAAAAAGAACCACCAACAAGCGGCTGCCATCTGAAAAATTGAACATGGCCAATATTTTTTAATTAAATTACCCAAATCCCCGAAGGCACACAGACACACGTCTCTCAATCCTCATTCATACCATTCACTTTTTTTTTGGAAATCTGTGGAAAAAAGTCCCAGAAATATTAAAAATTAATTAACAAATTCCATTTGACCATTTGAACATGGACCGTGGACACCACTCTGTCTCTGTCTCTCATCTTTGATGGATCAAAGCTTGAACTAAGAAAAATCATAGTTAATGACTAATCACACATGATATCATTTCATTCTCCAGTTTGACAACTTTTGGACTGGGCCACACTGTCTCTTTTCCTTTTGGACATCTTGTAAATTAATTCCAGTTCTCCAGGATAGTAAAACAGGTACCTTCCCCACTTTACTGTATATTATTAGCATCTTCATTTCGTCGTAGTACACACACACACATTAACTTGTAACTTGTTTCATTCTTTTTTGGATAAATACGCTTTTGTCCAGGAGGATAATCTGAGATAATCTTCTTTTTTCTTGAATTTTCCAGGTGTTCAGGAAAAAACTAGGGAAAAGTACGTTGAGGTTAACAAGACGTGATGATGATGATGAGACCCATTTAAATGACAGTCTAATCACCACCGTTTGTAAATGTGTCGAAAAATAATGTGACTGTGGTGGAGGGCCATTATATTCTTGACTGTGGACTAAAAACATGGACACTTGAACCTTGAGAGCATGAACTACATGTTTATAATATAATTTTTACATCATCCAAACCACAAATTTTTTTAAACTGATGAAGCTAAGGGACATTGAGAGAATTTTTTAAGAGAAAAAAAAGTTTCTGTTGTATAATAGAAAGAGAATTTGAAGAGAAAATGTAATAATTACCCATACACACTCATCTGCATGACATCACACACATTCTCATCATGCAAATTAAAGAAGGGAAGAGATGAGGAAGGCGTGTGTAGCTTACCCGAACTGCCAAAGGATCGTTACTGTAGTCAACCGGTTGACACCGTAAGCTGTAATTTGACTTCCAGGCACTTATCAAAAACTATTCATTTTTTTCAAAAAAACACCAATTAATTCATTTCATTATAGGATGTAATTTAATTAGTGTAAACAGTGGGAAAATACCTCTTTAAACATGTACGCTGATAGAAGGAGTTGAAATAGATTGTACACTTTGAGTACGTTACGAAGTGTGTACGGCGGATGTGTCTGGAAAAATTAACAAACGTTACTTCATGTTTTTGATCAAATGTCATATAACATTAGCATTAAATGTAATACAACATACCTGCATTAGTTTCGGTCCTATCATCACTACTAGAAAATATGTACAAATTATGAGAATTATAGGTGTCCATCTTTTCATTAGGAACCATTGCTCTACTCGAGGATCTGTCAGGACAAAACAAAACAACAACAAAGACATTAGCATTTTTCATTATGTATTAAAACTTCAAAATCCACTCAACACACTCTTCCACAATATCCAATTATTTATTGATCAGTAGCTCCTTCCATTCCCATCTTAGATGCTGCCACTCATATTTTCATCTCCCTTTCATTTAATGATGATCATCTTCATTCTACGCACCTACCTCACAAAAATCCTTGACCAAGACATAATGTCTGTCCACAAATATCCTCGTAATCCCTCCCTTTCACACTTTCCATGAAAATGTGGAATAATATGCAAATTCTGCTAATTTTAAACGGGATTTTTTTTGTCCCCACACATAATTCATACACTCAACCCAGACTTAATGAAACTCAAGGTAAATAAATAGCAAACATGTATTCAATAAACGTTGTTCAGTGTAATAAGTATTAAGTGGAGGAGAGATGAGTTAATTAGTCGTAGTTGACAAAAAAAGTCTTTCCTTATTGTGCTTTTTCTCATTCACAAACAGTGTGTGTCTGTACAAGGACCCACAACCCTCCTCCCAGAAAGAGTCATTCATTTTTTTCGGAGAATGGACAAAAGTTAGTCTGTGGTAGCTGGACCATCAGTGATGGTTGATGAGTTGATGGTAAAGTACCCTATCAACAACTCATCTTCGCAGGTGGTTGTATTTAGTCAAAAGGAGAGACGCGTGATGATCAGACCCAGTCCATTATCCAAAATATCCACTATCAGAATGACATACCTCCTTTAATCTTCCCCCTGATACAATCTCAATCAAGTGATGATGATCTCTCCACTTAAATTAATTGAGCAAGAAACGTGGACAGCGTGTACATTTTGTTAGAATGTGGAATTCTCCATGTGTCCCTTTTCGTCTCTCATGATTAGGCGGATGACCTTGTCATCCTAACTAACATTGTGTCACACTCCCATTTACATCTCTTCCTTCTACTCTTCCACAAAATGTACATGTCGACGGTATCTCCTTTTACATGTCCACATTACTCTTTCAGTAGCTAAGATCCTCATTCATACATACAAAGGAGAGGAAGAGAGAGAGTAGACAAAATTTAATGCAAAACTTTTTTTTAAAAAAGCGTCTGATGGGAATGCTAAACTGACATTATTCAAACTAATGTGTAATTTATTCCCAAAAACAAATTTCATCCGACTCTGCTACCTATATTGACAGAGGTTAGGAATCCAAAGCACTATAAATTTCCATCACATCCTCTGGTCTACCTCTCAACTTTTTTAAGCCATCATTTCTTTTCTCACCCTCATAACCATGAAAAGTTAAATTGTAATGTGAGTTAGTAAACATTTTTACAAACTACTCTTTTTTGAATTTGTTCTCGAGAAATTTAGGATGACAATCAAGAACGCCAAGTTTTGGAAGGAAATTATCTAAAAACAGAACATGTAGAAACATGGAAGGTTAGGAACTAAGAATAGTTGTGTCCATAATTAGACAAGTTTTGTTAGAACAAAAGTTTTTTGGACACATGTGAATGAACAGAGGCTGCAAGGCATGACAGGACTCGCAAACTCTTGTACCAAAATTTAACTCCACGTATTACTCACCTGTAAATGAGTGTCTGGCGTGGGTACGGAAAGATACGAATCAAAATCCCATTCTACAATATCATTACATGTTACTGTCGAATGTCGAATGGACTTTGCATTACATCATACAATGATTGAGAGGAAGAGAAGGAGGGAGTCATAACGAAGTACGTTCACAGAATTCATAAATATACACGATATAAATTCAGTGTTGAGAAGGGGGAAGTAGATAATTAGAATTGGATTATATAAAATGTAATATTTAATTTTGACTCTACATGTACAAACCAATTTTACTATTAAGAAGACAGAGAGGAGAGCGTCAAGATCCGAGTTTTATCATCATACAAACTAAACACTCTTGTGAGAGGATAAGAACTCAAAAAGAATTTGATTTCACTTTCTCTGCTCTTCATTGACTCGGTCCACCTTGTGCATTTTGAAGAGAGGAGATGACCTAGCAAAATATAAAGTGTTGACAAATCCTAATGCCTCACATAACATTATAATAATCCATCGTACTGCATAAGGATTTAACTGTGGATTACATGGAGAGAGATTTAACTTCGTGTGTCGGACTAACACACGCGTAAATGTTATATGAAAATCTTTGTAAATTAATGCGAGTCCTCTGATCGAATTTAAATATTGTCAAATTTTGTTTTCTCGTGTTCTACCCCCTCACATGTCTAATGAATGAATTTTTCTTCCCCTTCTCCATAGTTCAAAGTACTTAGTTAGTGTTGATGTGTTTACATAAACGGTGAATAAGGGGATGATTTTTCACAGCCGCGAGCTGTGAGTCAAGTGAGTGTGTAGAAAAAATGACAAATCATCATGATGCTGATCAGAATCATGACACTCTCACTCTTTTGCCACCGCATCTTTTGTCCATTGCTCTCCCCTCCTCCCTCCCTTCTCTTCTGCACTGTCACTATGTGTGTGTGTATTAGCCCATTGCCAACGGCTCAATCATTGCGAAAAAAATTGTTTTCCTCCCAGCTTAATTCAATCACTCAAATAATTTAGTTGTCTCTCTTCCCTTTTAATTGAATATTTTACAAATACCAACAACTACACGGCTCATTAATTCTCAATGACCTCATCCATCATTTTAAACTCGTGACCACTTTTTAAAAGAAAGACATGTTCCTTTGACACGCTTCAGCGCTTCACTGTCCTCATGTGTGGCACAAAAAAGGGGAAAAGTGACAAATTCTCAATTTCACCATTAATTTGGTGTTCACAGTCAATTAAATACTGAGAGACAGGTTCAATGTCGTCCCATACTTACTACAAGCGATTGTAGGATGATCATGGACAAATTGGTCCTGTGTGTTTCTTTGGGAACTCACGTGGTCAGTCGTAATATTTCGGAATAATAATTCTTTTGGCAGACTTGTACCTTTTTTGTGATACATGATGGATTAAGAGGAGAGGAGTCTGAAGGCGTACGCATGGGCTTTTTAGTTTGTTGACCTGATCACTATCCATCACAGCAAAACCCTCCCCCTCCCTTCATAATCCTCAACATAATCATAATCCTGGCTATGTGTCCATATGATGACTTGTTTCTCTGCAAAAATTCTCTCTTTTCAAGACTCTCATCTTAAACTCGGATTCATACTTGACTCCTGTCTACCTCCCTCTCTCTCTCTCTCTCTCCTGTGTGTGTGTAGAATCTTTTGCCAAGGCGGTCATGGTTTGGTGGTCATTCTGAGTGTATTATATAAAATGTATTAATATACTATATGGGGCTAAAGGGGTGTATATTTATATGTGACTACATACAGTGGTAGTGGTGTGAGGGTCGTGGAAGGGCAACAGCTTCATTTTTCATGCAAGTAGAACAGAGATTCAAGTTGGAACAGATGCCCTTCCACTTGACCACCCCAAAAATCCATTCTCTATCCCTCACTCTCTGCATTTCTCTATTTATTCAATTGTTGTGTGTGTGGGGAAGACGGGAGTGGGAGGGAAGAGGGGAGATTTCTTTTTGCGGAATCCCAGTCTCAATATTGATGGATATTTTATAAAAGAATTATAAGGGATTATATAACACTCAGAGTGGACAACCAGAGCACCCAACATTGCAAGTAGAAGCAAAAGCAAAAACAAAAAGAGGGAATGGATTATGAAAAAAAAGAATACGATTCCTCCTCCTCTTGTCACGCTTCTCAACTCCCTGCATGTCCAACTACAACTACACTTCATGTCTACCTGTGTGTGTGTGTTTGTGTGTTGTATGCACATATGTATTGTATACATACGTGTGTGTGTGAAGCCAACAGTCCGTCTCTCTCTCTCTCTCTCAACTTGCATTTTTTTATGTCATTTCTAGGTAATTTTTTTTGGAAACGTTCACCGGCAAAAAGAAAATCACAATTAGGTAATTGGACTCCCTTGGGACTCTGTATTTTACTCAAATGGAAAATGGATTTAGCAGTCTCCATACTTTTTATACGACCACAAATACAATTTTGTGGATTATTCTTCTGAGTATGCAATTCGTTTATAGCTCTCTCTCTAAATTTAATAAAGATTTTTCCATTTTTTTATTTCCGTCTCTAGGTCCCTAAATTATTAATTAAACATTTAAAATTTTCCATTGACTATTGGATGGTTGTGTGCGTGTGTGTTTGTGGGGGGAGGGGTGGAAGGAATTTGATAAATATTAATCACAATTAGTCAAATGGAAAAGTTGTCAACGATGTGGATGGGAAACTTTTGTCATCCTCATCTATCTAGGTGAAGTAGACAAATTATCAGACGTAATAGTTGTGGCTGCGTGTGTGTGTGGATTTCAAGTTTTCTGTGGATGTGAGAAGTGAAGAATTGAATGCAAATTGACACTTTAGTCCGTCCAAAGGGGGGACACTGTCAAATTGAACTTGAGGAACTCTCTGTTTTCCTTCAGCATTATGAATATTTTAGTCTGTGACATTGGATGTACATGTTCAACAAAGGCTCATAGTTTAATCCTCCGTCAGTCTGCACTAAAACACACACACACAAGTCTACACTTGACGATGCCAAGACTTGAGAGGAGGAAAGTGTGCTGAAAAAGTGTGTGATCAGCTTTTAGAAGGAGATGCCTCACTCCCAAAACCACTCAACTCGAGTTGACTCGTCCATTTCATCGAACAAGATCCATTCACATTGACATTCTCCCCCTTCACCTCCGCACTCTCTCATTTTGACAATAACTACTGCTCAATCCTCATTACCTATTCATCCCTCACAAAATCACATGGACACACAAAGTATGACCTCGTCTTGTTGACACAAAGAATATTGCCAATATTATGGATTAAAAATCCAACAACTCAGTCAAACTTTGGTCCATTTTTATACCATTTGAAACTGATTTGTGACTAAATATTTGAATTTCAACATTCACCACAGTCACATGTCCACTCATTTTTTCACTTTTTCTAGATAGAAAAAAGGCAAAACACACTTCTGTCTTTTGCGGTTGTAAAACGCCCACGCTATTACAGAAAAAATGGAGAAAAAATGTAAATTTCTCCTTTCTCCCCTTCTCCATTACAACGTTACCTCACAAATCTTATTTTTTAAAGACAGTCGTTTGTTCCGCTCCACTTGACAGATCTGAATTTTAGACATGTGTAAAAACTGTAGTTGACACCCTCAATTATTTTACAATGATTCAAAATAATATTGAGGTAAAGAATTTGGCTACACATGCAATTCTGACTGTCATAAAATTCAACGCTCGTCATTTTTCTGTGTCTTGACGAATATTCCAAGAAACTGGAATAAATTTCTGAAATTTCTGCATTTACTGCTTAGTTTAAACTCACTTTTAATTAAAAAAGTGTAAGTGACTGGTGGTGGACCAAATTTAACAAATAATTAATGGCTTGTAGGAAAATCCTTCAAGAATAAAAACAATGTATCATAACAACGTAATCATATTATGATTCATATGGCCTATTATGATACAGAGTGTAAATTCACAAGGAACAATCATAATTTTAGTGTTGGCAAGATTAAGTAGTAGTAAAATTTATCAAAGAATTATTTGTACAAAAGAGAATGAGGAGAGGGGATGAAGTTTGTAGAAATAAAATGAGGATTTACAAGTTGTAGACTTGTAGAGTTGCATAATTTGATAAAAAGATGATGATAATTAATCTTGAAAATGGGGGGGGGGGATGATGTACATACACATTAGTGTATGAAATGAAATAAATAGTACGAAAAGAAAGGGTATGAAGAGGATAGTAAAGAAGTATGAAATTGAAAAAAGACAAGGGAGTAAATGGGGAGAGATTGACTAAAATGAATTCTTATTTCCCATGTACAATGGACTAGTGTAGAATAGAATGGAGTGTTGGATGATGTAAATTACACACAGACATATAATGCAAGAGTGCCGACACTGCCTTGCCTAACCTCCACGACGCGTCATTTTTTAATCATCAAAAGTTGTATTTTTAATTATGGGACATAGTAAAATGCTGCATAATCACCCTCACTCACTCACAGTCACAATCCCTCTTGTATCTAAACACACGACAGTCCAAGTACTTTTCTTTCCCTTTTTCTCTCTCTCTCTCTAGAGAGTCACTCATTGCCCACCCATCGTTGGTTATAGTGAGGGAGATACATGATATTCTCCATTTTTTGGTAACTCTACAGAGATATCACTCCTGATCATCTCGATAGGGACCTTCACTCTCCTGATACTCCTCATAGACTCCCGAACAAATGAAGGTGGCTAGAAAAGTTGGAAGAGGATGCCGTTAACTAATATTCTGCACACAGTCTCTCCATTCAGACAGTCAGTCTGTATAGTTTTGTATGTGCTTCACTGCCCGATCCTTCACCCCTTGAGAGAGAGAGAGAAACGTCGAAACCGGTGAACGCTACAACAAACCAACTTCATCCTAATCAGAGTTTATGAATCATTCCACCATACCAAAGCACAACAACAAACATCAGCCAAAAAGTCTACTCTCAAGTCCACAAAATCCTTCCCCACGTGGTTTGTCCCTTTCCAAAGTACTTTTTAAAGTACAGACGAGTTCAAGACATGTTTCAGTCTATTTTTAAAATTTTTCGTAATTAATTTTCAAATTGACCCTAGTCAAAAGACTTTTTCCTAATTTTCCATTTCTGTAGAGGAAAAGTTAGAATGGAAGGTGAATTGTGGAATGCCCAAGAATCAAAGGAGGTCATACGGACTGAGCACAACTTGACCATGACATTGACGTCCCTCTATTCCTCTGGTCCACCTTCTCCCCGTTATTTTCCCGTTCCAAAAGTCTCTCAATAATAATTTAAATCTGTTAACCTTCCTACTGTGTCCAATTTCGAACATTTTATTTGAGGAGAGGGACACTTTAAGTGACACTTGTCGGACAAGGGTGTCCTGTGTCACCCTGACTCTGCTCTAATTATGAAGGAACAAATAAATGTGGAATTAATTGCAACATGTGTAATCTTTGTTTTGACCAGCCCCACAAACAAACAAATAAAATAAATACACACACGCACAGGCAGACAAGGGCCAAAGAAATGGGTTGACTTTGTGTGTGTGTGTCACTGATAATACACATTTTGACTTTTTCTTGTCTGTACGTGTGTTTGGAAGAAAGACAGAGTGTCTTGACAGTTGGCACTTTCTTGGGGATGACTGAAGAGATCACGGAGGTATGAAACTGAGAACAATTGAAGACAATGGAAGGTGAAAAGAGTTAATCATAATTACCAGTCTCAAAATTAAATGCATGTCTTCTTGCATGGAGGAAGGCCGCCACACAACACAAAAAAACATACAAACACACTCAAAAGTATCTTTAGTCAAAGATGACACATTTTTCAACTGCATTCTATCTCTCTCTCTCTTTTATTGTTCCTTGGTGTGTGTGTGTGTAGGTTGCATGGGTACCAGGAGTGTGGCAGGTACAATTTAATCTGTATTGTGATTCTCCAACTCTATTTGTTGTAAACTGAACATGACCTCCACACTAGTCTCTACTCTCTTGTGATTGTCATTATCTGATCCCACAAAATCCTATCCTTTTTCCCCCTTCTTCTCCTTCCCTAAGCTCTCTCAAAATTTTTGTTTGTTCTCATGCAGCCTAAATTTTCCTTGGACGTCAAAATTAGAGAGAATTATAAATTGTTCAACTGAGGATTATTCCCCCTCTCACACAATAATATTTAATAACAGCAAATATGCAGAATTAAAAAGGAATTTTTCCAATTGTTAGATTTCTTGAGTTGAAACAACACGCAGGAGAACAATTAAAAGGGTTAATTACACTTAAAGATAAGATCCAGGTCATGCTATCATTTTCCTCCAACTTCTTTGACCTCTGTCACTGGAGAGTAAAGTTATTTTTGTACGACCAGCGACAGCGACAACAACAATTTAATTGTACATGTAGTGAGTCAATTATTTTGTGCATGGGGAGAGACCAAGTTTGATTCGGAAAGGAAACAAATGAGTAAAAAGAATTGCGGTTTACAGTGTAAAGGAAGAGGAGAGGGCAAGGTCGACAAGGACGGAGGAGGAGAAATCAGAGTTGAAATTGACATATATGAAGATGTGTGTTAGTGTCTAGGGTGTCTGCAGTATAATCTGTGTTCCACATTTGACATGCCATACAACCAACAGTTGTTGTGTGCGTTGTACATTGTAGGGGAAGATGACCAATGATCTGAGACTCACTTTGATACTACACACACAACAGAGAGAGAGAAGAGGAGTGTAGACTGTATGTTGAGGATAAAAAGTTTGGGTTCAGCAAAGAATGAGGCGCAGGCTTTTCACTCTTTACTGATCAAACAAGTGTCCAACTCGTTCCCACCTCATCTCCCCCTCTCTCTATCTCACATACACAGTCAAAGGTGGACAAACGAGGATTTTTGCGAATTGGGCAAATCTGGGCCATGTCTCAATGACTACATACTCCACACACACACACAGACTACACTCGTGACTCATTGACCGACCTCTCCCCTATCTTCTTGTCACATTCGTCCAAACAACAACAAGAACAACTGCACAACCCCATTATTACATGTATACCCTGTGTGTGTGTGCACTGTTCCTACATACACACACACCGTTTACTACATACACACTAATTTCATCACACAGTCTAAATTCACAACAATAATAATGATTCTTGATATTTATTTTATGCTCCCTTGCTCCCCTCTCTCCCTTCTTTGCCACCTTCTTATCTTGATCCCTGAATTTCAAAACCTAAATCGATATTCATCATTAATACAATAGTAAAACAAAGAAACTCTCTCGTCTAGTCTCAGTATCAATCAGTATCGAGTTTAATTACTTGGAAGAAAAAAACTTTCCCTTATGCAATTTTAACTTTTGTGTCCCAAATCCCCTTTTGTTCACTACAAAGCTACAGAGTACCTTTAAGAGAACTGGAAAGGACACGTGGTTTTTTTAAGAGACTTAGTCACGCGGGAGGATTAAAAATGTTTTTTTTCAGTTTTTACGCTTCCTCAACTGCTCAATTATGATGACAAGGATTGTCAAGAAGAGGATGGAAAAAATGATGATGACAGTTGAAAAAATGGATTTTTTCAGTTGAGTAAAAACTCCCGAGTTTTGAACACAATCTGTCAAATGACGGATGGACTGTCCAAAGTGCAGTGTAGCTTATTAAATGATAAAAAATATTTAAACATCTCGCTTTGATGTGACTGCCCTGCTGTAGTCATTAATTAATTGAGTAAAAAATGGAGGGGAGTGGGGAAAAAGTATTTTGTTGAGTGGAAAATGAAGATGATGACGATATAATAAAAGATTTACATGAAAATTTGGTTACCTGGAGTATAATCATGAATGGTGATGGTGAGCCCATAACCGGCCACCATTATATACGCCGCGACGATAGCAAGTGGTGTTTTCATCATTTTGAAATTTTGGGGGAGAAGAGTCTGAGGAAAATCCAAAAAAAATATTGTCCACCCTTGACTTGAAACTGTAGTGTAAAAAGACAGACAGAATAATAATTTGGAATGGGGAGGGAGGGAGGAGGGGAGGGTAAATGAATGAGTTTTGAATGGGGGTAGGTTAAGAAAATGTTTTTTCTCTTCTTCTGATGGTAACTACCCCTTGGGGGGTGCTTCAGCTCTTGATGATGAAAAAAAAATTATTTGATGTGGGTCACAAGTAAAAAAGCAAAGAAACACGAATGGTCAATTGAGACACACGACCCTAACGATTTCTCCTGCACTTGTTTCTCCCTTGCTTTGCTGCTCCCTTACACACAAAATCCAACATCCAAGAATGAATCAATGGAAGGTGTTAAATCCATTCGATCATCCAAAAAAGAGAATGATTATATAAATAGGAAAGAATTGCACTGGTTGATTATTCTTTCTGTGAAACACTCAAATACTCAAATTACAAATGCTTCTTCTTCTTTTGTCGATCTTGATTCCAAATTCACATTCGACGACGGAGGCTTAACTTGGGAGGAGGAGGAAGAAAGGGGCAGGACAGATACTCTACTCACCACTGAGGTCCATCTGGAATGAGAAACAGGAGTTTTTATGGAGGAGAGTCGGGGAGGAGGGGGGAAGGGTCAAGAAGATAAAAATCCGAACAAAATACTGTAAAATGGATTTACACACACACCAAGAGTTTCTTCTGCTGCTAATTGGAGGTGGACACACTGCTCTGAAGACCGTGTGTTGTTGGGGTTGTCTGAGGAGACATACAAAAATTGGATTGTGTAGAGTGAGAAAAAAATCCAAAGGAAGAAAAAGAACAATTGGATGTACAAAGGGAAAATTTGGAGCAACGTCTCACGTTCTCTCTGGCTTCAGCACAAGCTCAAGACTGACGAAGACATCCTACCGGTTAGGTCCTACCTTTGCAGTCTCTCCTCAAGAGCAACAGGTGAAACGCTTCAGCAACAAAAGCCCCAACTCGCTCTCTCTCTCTGTCTCTACACACACACACAACACACACACAAGTCCTTTTCTCATTCATATTAAAATATATAATTCCTTCCCCAAATCTGAGCATAGCTCCTCTCCTCCACACACACACACAGGGCTGTGTGTGTGTGGAGTCAGGTAAATATTTTAATGTGTACCATATACAGGGTGGCACATAACCTTTGTCTCCCCCCTACAGCCTAGACAAGGAGAGGTCAAAAAATTCTGAAAATACAGTTTTGTAGAG
>WJFB01001743.1:0-26737 GCA_009870185.1 Pygmarrhopalites habei
CTGAAGTGTTCGTACGTTCCGCAAAGTGCGTAGTTTGTCGGATCCCGAACGGGACGTTTGTTTTTCGTTGCTTTTTGGTCTACCTTGTCTCATTTTGTTGATGTAACGCATTTGTATCGCAACCTCTCTATTTAATGCACATTATAGACAGAGTAGCAATAGGATGAGTAAGCTTTTCTACTTACCCGCCATACACAATACAATACACACACCCAAGTTTATGACTGGAGAGAGAGAGAGAGAGAGCAGAAGAACCCGGGAAAAGCCTTCTCTGCTTGTTGTCACAGCAAGAGAGAGACGGAGGGTAAAAAAAGTCGGGAATTTTCCCCTTCTCCGTCGTCCTCTTATCTCCATCCTGTTCCATGTGTGTGTGTGTGTGGAGCGTGGCCTGCCTATACAGACGAATGACAGTGGAGGGGGAGAGGGAGAGTGATAAGGGACTGTGCATGAAATGCGCACAATGATGAGACATGGACGTGGATAAGGGACGTGGTCCCTGTATGTAGTGCAGTGTAGTGTATGTGTCTCTATGTAATTCCCACCGGGTAACTCCACTCCCCAGTCACTCTCCGACCAGGGCAACGTGTGTGTGTGTGAATGGAGGGGAGAGGAGCATGGAAATAAATGTAGTTCTGGGAAGTGTGCAGTGAAAAGTTGATGTTCCACAAAGAGAGAGAGAGTGGCACACACACACACCCATGCACATCATATGTACTTGGATTGTCAGGAACAAAATACAGAGATAATGCAATATTAGACTGGGGAAGACGGTGGAGGAGGACACGAGGGGAGCAATGCTACTCTCCAACTTTTTTGCTACAGTTAAATAGTACGGCAAAAGAGAGTGAGGGTGTGTGTGTGGATGGATTGATAGCTTCTCCATGAAAATCTAACTTGATTATTGACTTGAAGCTCGCCCTTCTCCCTCTCCCCTCCTCGGTCTCAGTCTACCCTCCTTTTCCTCTTGTTCTTGTCACCACCGGGTAACAACGACGACGACGACACACACACGCTAGAAATGGAAAGGGGAAAAAACGTGTTGTTGGTTTTTTCCTCACCCTCACGTGAGGGTACCCGGAAACCTTATCTGTGGACTGGGGTAACAAATAACGAAGGATTGAGGCTGGAGGCTGAGAAATGTGAAATATTGCCTCCATGTAGAATTGGAATTGGGTGTGTGTGAATCGGAATTTTCCATTTATCGGGCACACGCAACACGAGAAGATGGAGAAATGGACTCTATGACTTTTGTGTTTGGGATTTGGGACACACATCCGCATCGTAGTACATGGATGAGAGAGAGGGTGACAATTTTCAAGTTGATTCAATTCTGGCCATGAATACGAAATGGGGCGAGTGGGAATTGGGAATGGCCTTGTCCATGTCATCACATGACATCCTCCGCCTCATCATCTTCATCCTCCATCTCTTCTGCTTCCCTCCCTTTCCCTCTGTCTCTCTGTTGGCAAGGATGAGAGAATATCTTTGGCCATTTCCATTCATACTCGTTTACATGCGCTTTTTCCTCATCTACACACTGAATGGTATGTGTGTGGAGAGAGAGAGAGTAGGACATGGATGGAATACATAGGATGAAATCTTGTTCAATTTTCCGCCATTTACACCCAATTGGAAAAAAATTGTTTTGTGGGGTTACAATTCTCTCTCTCCTTCCTGGATCCTGATTGTAACAGCTCCGTTGCGTTGTTATAGGATAGAGAGAGAGAAAATGTACAAAATAGAAGAGGGAAAAATTGTTCCGGGTACAGGACGAGACTGTGGGATCAATGCATTGTGGGTTGTCTCCTCTCTATGCTAATTAGAGTCTTTTTGTATGTTTGGAAAATTCTCTTTTTTGGCTTTATACGACGATGTACAGTAGAATGTATCAGATTCTTGAGGGTAGAATTTCAAAGGGCATTTCCAGTTGTTTGCGTCTTTTGCATACACCAGGCACACACACGGCTGTGTAGTGGGAGTTTTACTGCTTGCCTTTCCTCCTACAATCCTACACAATGAGAGAGAGAGACATATCGATCCACCTTTGTTGCATGTCAATGGAACAATGAATTTTGAACTGAGTAGTTGTCACAGTGTCACCCAAATGAAAAGCTATTCCTACAGACATACGCAGATACACACACACACACAGAAGTTTGGCATTGCATGTTTGGTGGAGGAGGGGATGCAAAGATTTTTATCAGGCTCTTTTTCGGGTCTTTTGTTTAAATTTCCCTGTAGACAGTCACAGCTTTAGATAGAAGCTTTTGTTTTTCCTTTTTTTGTTTTTACACATTGTGTGTGTGTAATGTGTGGGAGAGCGTGGGGTGGGGGAATTTATTCAAATTTTTTGGCCATTGGCCTGTTATCTCCTCTCTCCCTGTGAGTGATTGTGTGTGTGTGTGGAAATAGAATAGGGAAAATTAAAAGGAACAATGAGAGTCCAGTTGGACAGATTGTAAATTGTGATTTGTGATGTAGGAACAAGATTAATAATAAATAATGAGGATGACTGTGTGAAAATTCTGTGACTTTGAACTTGGCGCTGTGTTTTCCCTTGTCCCTCCCCTCCTACACAACAACAACAGCACACTGAAAAGAACAGCTGTCTTTGAAATCTTTGTCTTGAACAAATTCCCCCCTTGAAATTCTCGATTTATGTTGGATTTTGAGCTTTTATTTTTGTTGAATGGAGACAACTGTGTTTGTGTGTGTGTCTATGCATGTTGTGTGTGCCTGACTGGCACAGGGAGTGTGACTAATAAAAATCCAAATAAGTTTTACACATTTCATTATATATGATTTCATTATATATCCTTGGTTCTACTTTTCCCCTCGGATCCATGACACAGGAGCTGAATGTGAGGATTTGTGTGTACATGTGTGTGTAGTGTGTGTGTGGGTGGGTGATATGGATGTTAGTGTAGGGATGTACAATGGAAAAAAAGGTTTTTCTCTCGGAAGTAGAGTTGCTTTCAGCTGGAACCCACATCCGGGAACATCGTCCCTCTCCATCTTGATTCATCTCATTTTATTTCTGACACACACACTCTCTCTCCCCTCCAATTGGGTCCCCTCTCTTCATCCTCTTTCGCCAGACTGGAAGCACTACTCTCTCTCTCTCACTGCAGCATTTCTGCCATCATGATTATCCGTATTAAGTCATAAAACGTAGGAACACACAACAGGCCGCTTTGTGTCTGTCTCTTATTTACTCTGACTATCCATCCAACGACGGCCTTTAATATTGACAGAGTGGTCGTTGATGAATCGTCGAGTGTGTGTGTGTGCTGAATCCTAGCTGGGATTAAAATTGCACGTGCAGAAATGCATACATTAGAGATGATGATCCTTTTCAACTGTGGCAGTGAATAGGGTTGACCAAGCGAATCTGGATTTACACATCTCATCATCCATCGTCCTCATTAGACAGATTCAGATACAGATTCTCCTCTCCTGTGTGTGTGTGTGTGTGTGTGTGTGTGTAGGGAGAGGAAATTAATGAGCAGGAGGAGGATTTCCCACATTAAAACTCCATTCCATGTTTATGATGGTTTTATATGAGTATGGAGTACCGTACGCCCTATGTGTGTCTGTCTTTGGACGAATCCGTCATGATAAGCGCAAAATTAATTGCAAACAGAGCCATGTGGCTCAGCCCAGGCTCAAGCTCTCCGCTTCATTTCCCCTCCCCCCTCCTCCTCAATTCTTTGTACAAAAGACAATTTTATTTTCTCAACTTTGGTCCCCCATGAACAAAATGAGAAAACTGTGTGTCCCTATCTAGTAGGAGGGTGCGCGTGTGTGGAGATGAGTGTGTGCCGGTAGGGATCATTTGGCAAATATCCTACACAATTTTTTCTTCAGGCCGCGGCAGCCGTGCTCCATGGCATCTAGGCCACATCTACACACAGAGAGAGACACACACACGCGCAGGAGAGGGAAAAGAAGGGGCGAAAAAGGGAATGTGGGAGAGAAAGCACAAAAACACAACAATTTTGGTGATTTATTGTGACAATCCCCGTTGACCTTTGACATTGCATGTTATTCTCCCCTGCATGAAAGAGTTCACGTAGATATGGGGGTGGGTGGTGAATTTGTGTGTGTGTACACTTTTTCCTTATCCACATTTCCTATTCTTGGGTCAGAGAGAGAGAGAGAGAGAGAAAGAGAGTTTCCAATGCAATTGGACATGTGTAGTTCCCATTCATCTTAATTCTAATTTTCTAACGTCCATGAAAATTGCATGCTTCATTATATCAATACGTCTCTCTCTTAGCCTTCCATGTGTGTGTGTGTATACTAATGGCTTTGGAAATTGCATTCTATATTTTTCCAAAAATATTTTGAAATTACGCCAAATACTTTTTTCTCCCCCAATTTGTGGATTTTGTGTGTACACACATTAAACACACCATGTACATACGCAGAGGCACACACAAAAGGAGAGGAGAAGAAATTGTACGCAGATTGGCAAAGGAATTCCATCCATTGGTGTCTCCTTAGAATGTTTGTGTGTGTCTACACAGCACAGTGACATTCTAATATTTCATCTGGGGTGATAACATCTCATTCTCATCCGAACTTGCTTTCGTCTCTCTCTCTCGTGTGTGGGTTGTGCTTTTGCAGACTATGGGTTATTTTCATGTGAGATTAGGAAGATAATTTTTGTGGATGTACAAGGAAGAGGGAGAGGGAAGATGGAAGGGAACACGGCTCCTAATTTCCCTTGGCATTGTCTGTTGTCTGCAAAGTCTCCTCTGAGAGAGACGCTGAGTCTGCAATGCAGAAAGAAGAGTGGGAAGTGGGATGAATGGAAAGGATAAAGCCCCGCATGGTTCATGTCCTGACGCGTCCCTGTCATCAACTAATTGTCATTAAAGAACCATTAATAAAAATGCGGAGAGGATCTATTTTTTGTTTCATTTTTGTGCAAAAAGGAAGACGATCAATTATCTATTGGTTTCGTGGGGTGGATGGATAAAAAACACAAATTTTGTGAGGCTCCCCTCCCATCCAATCCTACTATGTAGTACATACACTAATACTGCACTGTAGAGAGGGATGGGATAAGACACACAATGGATTTAAATGGCTAATGACCTTAGCTGTACAGCATAGTCGAGTTTTCCTCTCTTTCTACTTTGAGAAGTTCAATCGGATGATTTTGCATTTGCATGTAAAAAGGCTTGGGCCAGTTCACTTACAAGATGGATAATAGGTGCATACAGCACCCCCAAGAATACTTACGTAGCCCATAATTTACTTTTGTGTTTGTATTTTAATTGTACACTCCACACACACTCTCGAGTGTACGGAAGTAGAAGAATAGTAACTCGTACATACTGTGAGTGCAGTATGAATGAGAGAAGAGGGGATGTGTACAAAGTAAAACAAATGGTATGAGGAGGGAGCAATGATGACGAAGATAAAAGCTACACACACACATGCAGGATTGAGATACGGGGCTTTGGCGTTTTCAGGCAAGGCACAAGTGTAATGTGAATGTGCCGTGGGTAATTAAGGGATGGAGAGCTTATACCTTTTTTGATTTAATAGAGGGGAATATCCAAAGGAGGCAAACACAACACACACAGTTTAACAGTTAGCTTTTAAAGTGGAGTTTTTTCGAGACTCCACTCCCTTCCTCCCTGAGAGGGTGAGTGTGTGTGGATTGTGTATGTCCCCACCGTGTAATAAATTACTTATTTTGTTATAAAATACAAATCTACATGTCTCAGTGTACAAGGATGTAGTGCTCGGAAATGGAAGACCCATTTTTAACTTATTTTGTGCTGCAACCAACCCTGGGCTCTAATAATCTAAAGTCTCTCTCTTTGATGGCTAAGTATGGACGGAGTTAAATGGATATTGCTTCGCGACTGACTGAGGGCCCGGCCTCTTTTCTCCAGGGTTAATAAATAAATGGCGGGGGTTTTACTTGTTTCCTTTTGTCTGGGCTCATCCTCAAATTTCCTAGGGTAATTGAACATTGTAAATTTAATACAGAGTGTCTGTTCTGCTCTATGTTCTCTCTGTGTGTGTGGATGGGTTGAGAGGGTAAAGAGAGAAACTACACACAACAACAGATGCTCGATTGACGGATTGTTGTCCAGCTGGACAGCTTTTTTGGGAGGGTTTTGCACACACACACACAATTTGATAATTTAACATGCGATAGAGTTGAAGTTTGAATGGAAATTGGAGTAATTTTCTCATGATGCAATTTTCAATTGATATTCTCTCTCTCTCTCTATTATGAGATGATCGTTTGTATGATGTGAATCATACAAGGGAGATATATGGAACAAATCTTATGTAGTCGATATCTGAGTGGAATAACAACAACCAGCAGCATCGATTCTCCTTGTTCTTTGTCT
The DNA here is from genome assembly GCA_009870185.1 of Pygmarrhopalites habei. Classification (NCBI taxonomy): domain Eukaryota; kingdom Metazoa; phylum Arthropoda; class Collembola; order Symphypleona; family Arrhopalitidae; genus Pygmarrhopalites; species Pygmarrhopalites habei. The sequence goes on from WJFB01001743.1 coordinate 6,381, forward strand.
GTGTGTGTGTGTGTGTGAGAGAGAGAGAGAGAGAGAGAGAGAGAAGAGGATCATGTCATGTAGGTTGGGAATTGGAATGTGTGTGTTGGTTGTGCCACTTGAAATGTTGACTCCACTGGTTTTTTTTCAATATGTGTCTCTTGTAGAAGGAAGATGTGTGTGTGTGTGTGGAGAGTGGGGAGATACTCTTGCAATAATGAGGAATTCTTATGTGGAACAACGAACATAGAGTAGGCTTGGAGGAGGAAAAAAGAAGTCTCATCCAAATCTTGTGTACTTGTCTCTCGATTGAGAGTTTTGTGCATTGTGTAATGTACACTAACTGTGCACAACGAGAGAGGGAGAGAGACAAAGAGTACATCATGTTTAAAATGTATTAAAATTGGATGTATGGCAGATGTTGTTGTTGTACAATATTATGATTAAGGATATACAAAGTACGAAGATGTGATGTGTTTCCTCCTCCTCTACATTTATCACTTATTGCAATAATCCTCTCTTTTCCTTCTGCCTACTATTTATAGATGATGTTGTGCAGTGAGAAGGGGGGACCTTGATGATCATGACGATGGTCTGCTATAGGTATGGAATGACTGTGTCCAGCAGCTGGTACCCCCGTTGTCACAATATTGAACCAGATGTATACAGTCCTGTGTGTGTGTAGTGTAACTGTGGTACGTGTGTCTGACAGTGAAGTGTACACGCTGCAATTTGTATACACAGCCTGGTTTAATTTCATAGTTCCTTAGCTTCTCCTCCTTCTCTTTGATCATCTTGGTTTGCCTTGGCTAATTGAGACGATGTCCTCCTCCTCCTCCAACGTGTAAATAAGAATGGAGAGGAGTTCAATACATGGATAATGAGGAGGAGGGTTTTTCCTCGGAATAATATGTGAGCAATTAACGTGGAATATTCAAAACAATTTGGAGAGAAAGCCAAATGGTCACAGCTGGACTTTTATAATGTACACACAGAATAGTTTCCAGCATTAAATGCACAATTGTGGACTACACGTATACATATGTAAGCACACACGCACGAGGGAAAGGGAGGAATTTCTTGTAAAAATTTATGTGAAAATTCAGTCCCCACGTTTTCCCCTCTCGCCTCCGTTTTTGTGTGTCCGTAACGATCCACATTCTTATTAGTTAGTTAGTTAATTCAGAGATTTTCTTTTTCGGCTTTGAATTTAAATGTACAATACAAAAATAAGTAAGATTTAGAGGAGGAGGTTCTCAAAGTGCCATTAAAATGGGTACTTGAGCTAAATTATTGTAATTGCCCTCACGATTACTCTGTCTGTCTGCTGTATGTGTGTTCAGACTTAAAAAAGTAGAGTACGGAAAAAAGAAGAGAGAAATAAAAAAAATTAAAATTGTATGACATGGCTACTCTTTTTGTGTCTGTGCCCACCGTCATCTCATATTGTTTAATACTACAGCTATTAGCGTAATATTCGTATAAAAATTTCACTTTTCCTCCCCCATTTTCCCTTTGTCGCACACACACTATTATGGAATCTTGATGTCACACTACTTTCTGCGACAACAGTAATAACATCTCTCTCTCCTCTCAAGTACAATAGTGTATGTAACAGACACACACACATGTAAAAGGTAGCCAATAATAATAATAACATCGTACATGTACGGTTCATCCCTTCCTCTATTCTTATTTCTCTGTACAATTATTTTGATGTGGAATGGACTGCAGGTGTAAATTGCAAAAATTACAATTAGGATCCCAAAAAATTTCTATTTCTAATCCGTAATTTTCAAAATTTGTAGAAATCTGCTTCAGTTCTGGTAACATAATATGAGTGTACAACGTACACAGTAACGATCGTCAAAAGTTGGACGTTGTTAAGAAAAAGAAGCCGTGTTTCCTTTTTTTCCAAAAAATGATTACTCCATGTTATGTATGCAGTGGATGAAACCAATGTTTACAACTACCTTGTAATTTGGAATTTTGCAAAATTGTACTTTGTAGGATGGAGAATTACGCGAATCTAAGGTATACAGTAGGAAAGTAAAGTAAAGGAGTCTGCTCTTGTTTTTTAACACAACACTGCAATTATTTTAATGCTGTTGAGTGAGTACTACATTTCCCCCATGTCTATATTTTATTATTTACCCCTTTCTCTCTCTCTGCTGTAAGGATTGAAGAGCTTTCCATCCCTCCTCCTTCTATTTGTAAGTCTTATGAGAATACATTAATATGATTGTATTTCCTTCAAGTCCCTCTTCATCTCCGAAATTGAAGATGAAAGACAAACAACGCGTCCCTCATCCCCATTCTGCCTATTTGTCTATGCATCTTCTTCTCATTCCCTTCTTGGATTCTTTCTCGTTTAAATTACATAAGTCCTCCTCTTCTTTTGTTTTCCATCTTTTTTTCTTAAAAACAACAGAAGAGACCAATGATACTTAATTCCCTTAACTTTCTCTTCGTCTCATCAAGGAAGGAAAGAATGTGTCATTGAATTAATTGATTCGATTGTTGTCGTTGTGACACGACACTCGGATGAGTAAATAAGTTTAGAAAATATTCTCTGAACTCGCTCAAATGTACGTATTGTAGTGTGTGGATGAAGAACTGATGAAGGAAAAGGAGAGTTGTGGGGCAAGAGATAATATTAAAATGAGGATTCCTTTTGGTACACATTTTGATACCAAAAGAAAGGGAATGGAGATAGATAGGAGCAATTAACTTTGTGAATGACTTTTAAATGAGTTCATCTCATCCCCTCATCTCCTCCCCAGTCTTACATGTGAATATGTTAACGTCTGTACTCACATCGTCATCCTGGGGTTGTCCTTAACTTTACCCCATCTTCAATTTAGTTATTTTGGTTTTCCTTACACTACACACTCCACGCACACACACACAAAATCCTCGTTCGTTGAGGATGGTTTTTGAAGAAGATCCTCTGTACACTTTATATATTATTATAATCATCTCTCGTCATCTCAACTTTTCTTGAACAAACTTCCACTCCACTGCGTCCAAAAGTAAATAAATTACGAGGAATTATAAAATGAGCCACTACTCTCTTTACCTGTGTGTGTGTGTGATTTATCTGTTTCATATACTGTGAAGAGTCGAATAACTTGAGCCCCATGTGGAGAATGGAAAACGAAAACTTACACTAAAAATATATTAATGAGGTTAGTAGGATTAATATATTTTTTTGTGCAAAATTCACTTTCTTCCTTTCGTAGTGTCTCCTCTGATACTACAGTATAAATTACATTATACACAATAACAACACACAAGTATCAACAAAACACACAAGATTGAGAGAGAAGGGGAGGGGGTCACAAAAAATTAGCAGTCTCTCTCGAATACAATTAATTATTTGCATTTTTAATAAATACAACCTCGCATTTAATCCTCCTCATCCGTCCAATGTTATCGTCACTAAACACTTGCGTTGTGTCGTTGTGGACCTTAAAAAACTTCGAAATCCGTACAGAATCCAATTCTCTCTCTACCTGCTGTGTCAATCAAGGGGAAAATTCAAGAGAGAAATAGAGACATGACAGAATGTGAAGGAATTCAACACACACACATATGTATGTAGGTAGTGAAAAGTACATAAGAATTCATTATTATTGTAATTATTTTTCCCTTGACTGCTCAACTTGTATACTTCTCTCTTCTCTGTATTTTCCCCTCTTCTTTGAACTGCGAAATATACATGGCTATCAAGTACAAAATAATTTTCAAGGGCTTGACATATGAATTGGACCAACTTGGCTATCGCCATTACCTTTCCAATAATTCCCATTCTATTTTTCTTTCCCCCTTTCTTTGTCGTCGGGGGATGTGGATGGCTAAGTCTCTATTCAATTCTTTGTGTCTTTTTTCCCCTCTCTGTCAACTTTGATGTCTATCTGTGTATCCAGACACATTCTAAATTATAATTCTAAAGGAGGACGAAGGAGATCAATTTTCTACCCAATTTTTCTTAACCTCACAACACACAATTTTTTTCCAAAACGTATAAATAGAATGGATATTTCCTTCACAAAATTTAAAGCCTCCCCTTAAAATACACACACTCTCGCACCAGTGTCAATTGAATTTCGGGAAAAAGTGGGGAGGGAGAGAGACTAGAAATCTTTTTCTTATTTCCATTCTCTTCCTTTTTTCTCCTTCTTCTTCGGAGAGGGGACGGGACAAAAGACTAGCCCAAATGCAGAGAAGAGTAAAAGCTACGTTACTCTTCTCTGGCCCAAATGTAAAAAAGAGAGAGACGGGGTGTATTTCCCTTGTACAATTAGCGGTCATGAATAGATGGCCAGGGTGGATCGGGAAGGAAAACTCCTCAATAGTCCCGGACACTGGGACTCTTTTTCTGTTGTTGAGTGCGGGACTGGGGATTGCGAGGAACCCCGAGGACCTCACGTCGGACATACATAGCATGGGCTAAGAATAGAGTGTGTGTGTGGAGGGTACTCATTGCATTGTGTAATAATACATTGGAGTCTTGGACTTGGAGGTAGTCAAGTGGAAAAAAAGGGAGGAAGGAGGAAGACGTAAGACGTGTTCATGTCTGGATGATGGGCTGGGAGGAATTCCTTATGCTTCTGCCTTCACCTCTCTACAACACACACACACTGAGTCTGAATAATATGTACAAAGTAGAGCTGTCCAAATTGTTCACGGCTTCTTCCATCAAGAAGGAAAGAGGGGGGAGGGGGAAGGGATTATTATTTTATTCTGTGTGTCCCAGCAAGGTTCTTACCCTCCAGCCTTATTCCCCTCCAACTCCTCCTCCTCCCCCCTTCATCCTTTTCTTCTCTACCCCATACAAAAGGGAACAAGAAGTTGGTGTGTGTGTGTGTTGGCTCGACTCTTTAAATTTACTCTCACTCTGTGACCATCTTTTTGTCTACATTTTCCTCAAGACTCTGCAGAGACGACAAATCCAATCTATAAGTACCCAAGCCCAACAGCAATTTTTATTGTCCATTCCCCAACAGACACACACACACTCTCACTCACTCCTACAGAGTGGGGAAATGGACAGTTGAACAGACACCCACTCAAACTTCTCTTCTTGCGTGTCAAAGAGTAATATACCATACAGTATTCCTTGCTTGCGTGTGTGTGGTGGCCCCTCTAGCTCCCGTCTCTCCTCCAACTCTTTCCTTCTTCTAATGGAGTGTGTGGTGACACTGACGAGGAGACTGGGACAGAGAGTCTTTCTCCAAAATGACATGATGATAAAAATGATTGTGTGTGTGTACAGAGTAGAGTGTAGAATGGGTAGAGAAAGGAAAGGTGTCCTATATAGTTTTAATGGTTTTTGATGAATCGTAAATTTTCTATTCTTGTCCATGAAGAAACAATGAACATTTTGGACTATTTCTATCATTGTGTGTGTGTTTTTGATGAAGGCCCATGGGCCTGTAAGGCTGGACACACACATGCACACATTAAAGTAGGGACATGGAGGATTTGAATGACTCGGAAGAATCAGAAAATGGAGTCCACCTGGTACAAAAACTGAGTGTGCAGAGGGGGGAAGAAAAGGATTTTTGTTAATGGAGAGTTAATTGACGGTTCTAGTCCTCCCCATTAAACTTGACTCTCGGAAAACTCCGTGTTGGATCTGAGGATGAAGATGATGAGGTGTGGAAAAATTGGGATGAAGAAGAGAGGATGGCCAAGACCGTGACATGGACAGAGAATGGATATGCGTCAATGCTCTTGTTCCTCTTCCATCTCATCCCCACTAAATGTGGCAGTGCAACATGTCCTTCTTTTCTGCACCGTCATCTCTCTAGAGTCTTTAGCCTCCTCCATTCCCCCCCCTTTGAACATCTTTTTTTGAAAATGAGGAGTCATGTACATTGTACACACACTAAATCCAATCCATTGTATTCCCCATCTTAAATTTTTATTAACATCATTTTTTTCACTAATTTTCTGTGGAACAACATCAAATCCTCCCGCCACTCTCGACAAGGATGTCTCGCAACTTATTCTGCATTGTGTGAATGATTGTGAAGGGAAGGTGGGCCAATTTTGGAAAAAGTGCTGAATTTTCGTGGACTAGGCAACTGACCTTTTTCACACACACACAACACAATATTCACTTTCTGTACGCACACGCCCCTGACTCTCTCTCTCTCTGTGCTTGTTCAACTTTTGACTGGGGGCTACTCGCCAAATTAAATTAAAAAGTTTTTTCCCACTTTATTCTCGTCTTTGTCGTGTGTGTGTGTGGATGGAGAGTCAAAAACTGAAATTTGCATCCCATATCCTGTTTCATCCTATTTAATCTCCGTCCTATGTGTGTGCGTGTGTGTGTTTTAATATAACATACAATCCCAGAAATTTTTCTCGAGTTGTTCTCTCCGAGAATCCTTGAGTGGAGGAGGAGAGAGAAGATGAAGAAGAAAATGAAGGACATTAACATTCAAATTTGAGATGGGTTCAAGAAAATTGGACAGACAGACGGAGAAGAAGAAGAGGGAAAATTAAATGGTCAAAATTATGCCATGAGATTTTTTATTTCTATTTTTTCCATTCTTTCTTTTTCTCATGGGCGGGGGATGGAGATGCCTTTTAACGCATTTTTTGCACGCATCGTTGCCCTCCTCTTGTTCCTCCACACACACACACACACACACATGGCATGTACATGGCTAATCATAATAATATTTGAGACCTCTGTAATTCGAAATTTATGCCAATCTGCAATTTCATACTCATCCCATGGTGGCGTCCAACAGAAAAAATGGGATTTTATGAAGACGCAAGGAAATAAGATATTCAATTTTTAGTCTCTCATACTTGCTTCTCATTGCGTTCCCCCTCCTCAGAAATTACGGACATTTTGCATTCGCATCCTAAATGACACACAGAGACAAGTTTGTCCAAAGGAGACGAACAGAGAAGAGAGAGAGAACTTTTGTTGAAGTTGAGTGATGTTGTAAATGAGACGAAATGTAAATTTGATTAGCGGAGAGACTCATCATCTGACACTCCACGACCACGTCCCTAATGTGTAAGTATATGTGTGTGTGAGAGAGAGAGGTTGAAAGAATGATGTTGAGACCATTAAAATGAAGATGACTTAATGATGAGCCAGATAAATTAAATCTGAGCTTGACTTTCCTTCTCCTTTTAAAAAAAGAGTGTCTAGTGTGTGTGTACTTTTGGGTGCACTGCTACTCTGTATTGTGTGGATATGGAAATGGAAAAGATTAGAGATTGCCGGGAATGAGGTTATAAAAGATCATGTTAATCTCTCTCTCTTGTCACTTGTCAATATATGGGTGAGGAGAGAAGGGAAGAGACAGTCTTTAACTCGTCCTTCCTTCGTTTTTTCAAAAGTGGTTGTGATGTACGGACTCTGTTTTACATTCACACACGGCAGTCACTCGCTCACTCCTTCTCCTACATCTGAGTATTCTTGTGACCCAAAAACTTACTTTACACGTCTCTCCTCTAGTTGACTGCACAGTGTGTACATTTTTGAGTCTGAGAGTTACACAGACAGATAATTCGATTAGAAGGGAGGGGGAGGGGAGACTGGTCAAAAGTCAAAGAAGGCTGGGTTCTTCTTGGGAGGAAATTGTTGTACGAGTTAAAGGATGGGAAAAAATGTTTGGAAACCATTTGTTTCGATTCTGTCCTAAAATGATGGTGTACATTCTACAATTTATTTGTGTGTGTCTGTGTCTTGACTGGGTTGGCAAGGGGTTAATTAGAGCGAAGGATTTTCCGTCTGTTTTATGTATTTGTGTGTGTGTGTCTATACCATCTCCCTCCGTCTCTCTTGTTCTTCTTTTTTTTGCTTTGCTTGGTTAAGGACCATCACGTTGGAAAATGAAATTTAAACAATATCATTTATTTTTACACACACACCAATTTTACTACATTGTGATCCTTATCCTCAATGGAATGGTGTGTGTGCAGAGGAATAACACTGACAGACAGACAAAAGAATAAAAATGGAGATAAAAGTGGAGAGCAAATTGAATATTCAAGAGAGAATTTTTTTGATTGAATCGTTAAAGTTAATGTAGTCAACCCCTCTCTCACACACACATTTACTTTTCTCTCTTTTCGTCGTCCTAGTCGTGTTCCGGGGGCAGGGAGACAAGAGTAACAAGGACAGTGACACACAAGGAGGTCATCAGTGTCAACAAGAAAGTCTCTTTTATAGTGATTGTTATCTAGCCAGAAGAAGACACTCTGCTTAATATATAAATGTCACCCCAGTCAGTCTTTGTCACTGCCTAATTAACCATTCGGATGTCGTGTGACGTCTTTCTCCCCTGAAGAGAAGCCCGGGCTTCTTGGATTTGAATTTCCACGTGGATTCTGTGAATGAGGATTAGGAGGGGCAATGGCGAAGAAATAAAAAGGGGGAAGGATGGCGTGCAGTTGGAAATTGCATTTTTTTCGCTCTGCTCTCAAAATAATGATGGTCATAATTAAGAGTAATTTTTGTAGCCTTCCACTGTTGTAACAGCAACAAGGACTATTTACAAGAGTGGATTGTTGTGCCAGTAGTGTGTGTACCATATTATGAGGATTCTTTTTTAAAAGCGTCATTTCCGCTTCAAGTTTTTTTCTCCTCTCCTCTCTTACTCTGCGCTGCTCTCCTTTTTTCCTGAGGAAGAATGCGAGACTAATTTTTATGAATTTTTACAGTATCTTTGGTGGTAGAGATTTTTCCCCTCCTCTCTCTCTCTATCTCTATCTCTGTGTGTCTCTGTCTCTGACGATGAAAAGAACCAAGCTGTCACGAATCTTGTTGTTGTTGTTGCGAGCAGTGGTCGTAGAGTGGCAATTACTCGACGTTGTGTTCTGGTGGATGGCGTGAATGGAAAAAAGAAACTTTATTATTATTGTAAAGTAAAAGGTGATGAGATGAGGCTATTGTGCCAGTCGCAAGTGAGTCCATTGTCTAAAATCTCCGTCTTCCTCTCTTTCATTCCTCCATCGTCCATCCTTCCACAAACTATGAACTACTACTGCAGTGGACAGACATAATTAGCAATTTTACAGCCCCCAGCACCTAGAAAATCATTTTTTGAGAAAAAAATTCTTTTTTTAAATGGTCCACACGAACCCCTTCAAAAAACAATGGCAAGTTCATTTTCCCCATTTTTCAATTATTGTGAGACAGAAACTGGGGAGTCGAGGGAAAATTCTGTGGATTTTTTGAAATTCTTTTGAATTTTTATATACACACCCTTCATCCTGTTGTGACTTGAAAATTTCCCCATTTTTGTCCACTCACTTAAACATGAACAGCTTCTGCATTTTCAAAAATTATTATTGTACTAAAATGTGGTGGATTCCTTCAACTCGCCTCTCCTCCATTAGAGTTTGTAGTGTGTGTGATTTTACTCAAAATCTTGTTCTGTCCAACTACCAGTTGACAAATTTCAAAAATTGGTGATTGTCGCTTTGCTATTACTACCAACAAGAAAGAGAGAGAGAAAGAAAGGGAAGGGAAGGAAGACTCAATCCGGCCTTTGACTTTCCCTGAGATTGATATTTGCAGTCTTAAATAATAATTAAAGTAGAGATTTCATTACAGTCACAATCCTACATTACACATGATTTTGTGTGTTTGTAATCGTAATGAATATATTATTAAGAATGTACATTCCCCTGCATTTAATTCGAGGGAAAAAATTCATTCAAACACAGTCGTAATGACGAGAGAGAGAGGGAGGGAGAGAGAGTGGACAGATTACATAGAGAAGGGAAAAGAGAGCATTTTATATAAGTACGATGTTATGTGGACTAAATGGATTTATTATTGTATTACAATGCTTAGATTATATTCTTTTTACTTTCATTCAAACAGAGTAATTTTACTAAATGACTTGACTACAATTTTTCAACAACAACAAATAAAGTGGTGTGTACACATTAGCATTATAAACACAGAATTAAGTCTGGGGTAATGAGCCTGTTAAAAGGATTTCATTTTGTAATGTTCCACACACACATCAATATATAAAATGTGCACACACACCATGCTCTCTAGGCAGAGAGAGGGATCCACGTAGTACTTCTCTCTGCGGCTTTTTTTCTGATTATTTAAAAAAGATAGTCAAGTTGAAGTCAGAAAATGAATATTCATGTGTGTGTGTGTGAGGGAGAGGGAGAGAAGTAATGATGATAAGCACCTGAAAATTAGAAATGTCAAGTAGTTTAACCATACCCCTCCTCCCCACACACGCTCTTTCATCCACATAATAGATAATAGTTTGCATATCGAGCCATAGCAAAAACTTTTTTTGGGGTGGATTTTTACGAGTCATCTTATAGCCCACACACAAAATGAAAGTTTTTGAGCCATCTCTCTCTCCTAAACATATAATCTTGTAAAATGGAGAGGGGTATAATGTGTATTTTAACTCGCCATATTTTGGTTGGGAGTGAGAGCAGAGGGGAGGAGTAGGAGGGGACATTAAAAGGTGAGGAATGAGAGCAAAGTGAGGAGCCCCATGCTAATTTAGCCAAGTAATTTTAATTAATTACGCTCAGACTCCCCCAAGTTTTTACTCTTCAGATTGTCTTTTCCCCTCTCCTTTTTTTACCTCACCTCACACGCTTTGAACTCTCCTCCTCTGACTCTGTTCACCTCCGTCTCTTCTCCAAAACTCTCCCCTCTCCTCCTCCTCCTCGGTGGTTTCACTCTTAATGAGAAATTCACAATGGAAGTGCTGAGCGTCATGTGTGTCTTTGCTTTTGTGTTCGCTGAGGATTGTTCCGAGCATTAAAAATCTTTCGCACGACATATATATATATATAGTCAAGGGTACAGGAGAGGGAGAGTGAGACAATTTATGCGGAGGAGATGAGTTCCACATGGACTTTTATGAGGCTCTGGGCTGACACGATGAGCAAAGGAATTGGATCTTCTCCCTTCCCTTCACTTTTATCACTTGACTTTGACTCGGAGGAGGGACATACCCGGGTATTGAGTCCCCAACACAAATAGACACACGTGGAGGAAGTGCACATTCAACACGGATTTGGAAGAACCATAGATCAGCGTTTATAGTCCTCCGGCTGTCCACTGTTGCAATGAATGGAGAGAGGGGGAAGGGAGGATTTCTTCGTGACATGACCCAGTGGACACATAACATGATTGTCCATCCTCCTCCCTTCCTTTGGAGTCACGTGCACTTTGTGTCTCTCTCCCTCCCCAATTGAGTTTCCCTGTTCCCTTCCAAGATTTTCCCTTGTTTTTGTGGACAACAAGAAGAAAAGAGAGAGGACAAGCTGTTTCATTTGCTAGAGAAAAACACACACGCTGTGTGTGGTTCTCCCCCAATTTTATGCGAATCCCCGGTTTTATGACAGCCACCAACTGTGGTTGTCCCTCTTTCTGTACAGAGTGTGTGTGTGGCCATTGATATTGTGGAGGAGGAGGAATGAAGGGCAAGGATCGATAGTTCTCTAGTTTCTGTTACAACAATCATAACTATTATTACACTTCTCCAGTCCCATTGCAACCTCCTCTGGTATATTGAGGGAGACTCGGGTTTCTCCTCTCTTCTTCCTTCAGTCCCGGGTATCATCAGATAAGCAGAGTTTTTTATGGGAAAGTTCTGGAAGAGGCGGTGTAGCGGGATGAATATAATGGGAGACTGTACTTTATACGGCACAGTTAATAGCCGATCATAAGCAGGAGATGGAATTACCCGCACCTTAAATCCCCGCATCAGGACTGAGCTCCCTCCCCCTCTCTGTCCAAACAATAAAAGAGTCCACACACACGCACTGTAAATACACACACTCTCACTCCAATATAGTTAATGGAGTGGAAGTCCAGAAAAAACTGTACTCTGTCTTCAAATCAGAGTCCCTTTATGACCACCTCCCCTCCTTCTCTCCTTCGTGGATATTATTCCTCCAGTATAATATTTCCTTCCTTTTCGTCACGTGTCTCCAGACGAGAGAGAGAGAGCGAGAAAGAGAAAGTGTGTGGACATTTGTTTGTTGATTGCACTTGTAATCTTGACTGCCTTTCAGGTGACCAGAAGAAGGGTCTAATCAAGCCTTAAACTGTTATTACAACCAGAAATTGTTTATTGGTCTGGGATATCTGGAATGTTAAACCAGTCTCAATCCATATAACAATTTAATGAAGGGCAATTAAACTGTAATTCGAATGATCACTGTAATTAATCCTTGTCCATTTCGACAAATAAAAAATTATGACTAAATTTGTCCCATTATTAAAAAGTGGTTGTAAAAGAGGGATTTCTGGACGTAGTGAAGGGAATTATGAACATGTTGACTTGTCAGGTCAAGAGTTGACTGAATTAAAGGTCAAGGCATACAATGACATTTCCCTTGTCTGGATTTTTGTGTGTGACGGGTGGAACTCTTGATGGATTTTCTTCCTTGTGCCTACAATACAAGATTATTAAGAAAAGGGAGATTGACAGGGATTGATAATGGAGCTGGAAATGATTTGATGGGTTGTCAAGTTGAGTCTCTCTACAATTTTCGCATTCTCCACGGGAGGGAGGGAGATGTCACGGGGAAATCCTGGCCAATATTCCTGGTGACTGGCGAGAGACGTCTAAATGTACCCAAGATGGTTCCAGATGTCAAGTCCCTCTCTCGCTCTCTGTGTAGAGAAAATAGGAGAAGGAGGATGGAATTGAATGTCAACTCGAGTGTTTGACTGCACATTGGTGCTCGCTCCTTCATAATAGAGAAGAGGAGGAGGGGAGGAGGAGGGGAGGTGGATGATGGAGTTGGAGGAGCAAGACAGAATCATATGACAAGATGATTGTGCAATAAAAAGTGGTCCCTGCTCTCTTTGTACACTTTTTTGTGTTTGTGGAGTGGTAAAGCGATGATGATGTAGTGCGGGATTTTAATTTTGAACAAACTTTGTACCCTCCTGTGTGTGTGTGTACAGAGCAGTCTCTGCATTATGTAGAATCTCCCCACAATTTCCTGATCTATATTAGCATTATGTGCTGTGTGCGTGCGTGTGTGTAGTGTATATATAGACTTGGAGAGGGGATGAGATGAGTTTTCCTGGAAAACTGGGGGAAGAGAGAAGCTTAGATTTAGAATCTTTTTTCTCCTTGCCTTTCGGATAAAGTGTTCACATGACATTGGCATTGGTTTTCCATTTAGAGTTTTACCATTGGAAATTTGGGAGTTTGGGAGGAAGAGAGGAAAAATCTGCAGGCTGCATAATGGGGCTGAGGACAAAGTGCCTGCTGTGTGTGTGTGCATGCCACACACTCTCTTCCAAGTATAGGAAAAGAAGTATGTGTGCACGAGAGGGGGAAGGTTTACAAAGTGCCCTTATAAATGTACAAAGTACCACATAACCTACACTGTCTCTGTATTACATACACATGGAGAGAGAGATGTGGAGCATGTGATACATGTGTGTGTGTGGCTCTCTTTGGCTAAAGTAGAAGAGCAGAGAAGACAGGAAAAAACTGGAGAGAGAAGACGAGCCATACGAAGAGGGGAGAGTCAAAAACAAGTAGTTGCTACATACACACTACCGTATACACTCCAATCATCCCCGGACATTCAAATGATCTAAATTTTTGGTGAAGTCCGGGTAGAAAATGAAAGAGACTGGAGTGAAGTCGAGTAGTGGAGAAGGAGACAAGGCGGGAGATTGTAGGTTTGAATTGTAGGGACAGAAGTGATGGGGTCGTGAAAATGGGGGATTGTGGTATGATGAAGAATCTTACATCCAAGATTTTCTTCCTCTCTCTTAATTACCCGATTTGAGGAGGATTTAGGAGACGGAGGGTTCTCTCTCCCTTTGCACTGCACACTGCAACTGGAGGGAAAAAATGTTTGAGGAGAAATTTGAGCTGCTCAACCACCGGAAACGAAGAAGAGAGGAGGAAAATAATGCAGAAAACGCAAAAGGGATGAGAGAGATCCTCCTCCGTTCGTGTTTTTCTCTCATTTTTTTGTCATCTTTTTCTCCTCCCTCGAACAGATTTGCTGCTGACGGAGTGTGGGAAAATCTACGACCCTTATCGTCCACCCTCCCTTTCACAACACCTCTACTCTCCTTCTTCTTCTGCGCTCACATATTCCCCCTATTAACGATCATGAACACAGAATTACACTTTTGTTTTTCACATTTTGATTTTGAAAAATATTTTCCATCCTCCTCCCCTTCCCACTTTTATTTCTGTTTATTGAGAAGGACAGAAAAATGATGGACGATGATGCCAAATCATTATCATTGGGAAGAGAGCGAGAGAGAGAATTAAAATTGGCGGGTTTTTTCTCTGTTGTTGTTATTATGAAAGGTTCCTCCTTCCCCTTCCCACCCGGGTATTACTTTGAAAGACGTAAGACTTTGTTTCCCAGAGGCGGAGGAGGGGATGTGAAGGACAGGACGGTGGCGGGTAGGAAGACAGGCCATTAGTCCTCACGCAATCACATTAGTTTGCGGAGGGTAGAATAGATAGCGAAGGAAGATGAGGAGGAGGAGAAATTCAGTGAGGCAGGAGGAAATGAAATTAATTATCGGGTTTTTTAGACAGTCTACTCCCCCCTCTCTTCATCTCTACGTTGCATTGTGTGTGTATCTACAAAGTTGGTTGGTCGTCCTTTTGTTTGGTGAAGAAATTTCGGATTTCACGCCAACCCATCCTCTTTTTTGATGTGTCCTTGTCACACAGTTTCCTCGTGTGGAGCCCTGGAAACGCCTTTACTCTCTTTTCTTCATTTTTTTCCATCTCTGCCTCTCCCTATCTTGCATCAGACTGCTCAACATGGAGGAGAACTGGAATTTGGAGAAATGGCGTGATGGAGAGACGTTAAACTTTGGAATTTCGGGGGATAAATGGCTGAGAGATGAGTCGGGCTCATCGCATCGATGAAGAGAGAGAGAGGAGAAGCGTCCGGGTTGATGAAGCTACTTTGTGGACAATTACTGGGGTTGAAATTGGTCTCCCGGGATTTATTCTCTTTCCTTCCTTCCTCGTCTATAATCTTGTGCGTGTGTGTGTGCCTCCGATTCCTCTGTACAGATATTAGTAATACAGGCCGGGGACACTTATTCCGAACAACCTAAAAAGGTGCCCCCTAGCGGCAGGTTTTAGTTTAAGGGGTCAAGGTTCACATGGGTTACTGTCAACATATGTAAGTACTTGGTCACCAAGTTTCAGGTTTGGGAGTTGAAGGGTAACCAAGATAACCCGCCGGGAAGTTGAGGTGGCTGTCAGAAAACTTTCCAGAGTCTTTTTTTCTAGTTGTCCTTCTACCTGTCGTTGGTTCTTTTCAATAGTAAATTTCATGAAATTCCCTCGGGCTTCGCCCTGGACACTTGGCAGGGATCGTACTTAGTATCACCAAAGTGGTTTTGGCCATCTCCTTCAAACCCGCCTTCTAGGACCTCGGTAAACCCGCAGTGTCGGAATTTTCCTTGCGATGGTGAACTAAAACTTTGGATGTGTCCCCATTATTTAATTTTGGGACTTCTACATTCAATAATGGGCTTAAAACACCCTCCAGATACTAGACTACATTAATTTTGGCCTTTGATGGAACGTGGATCAGAGTAGGTACCCTACTCCTTAGTCCGCCGACCACCATTATTGTGTCAGAAAACTTTTCAGTTTCCTCATTCACATGTCCAAATTTTTATTGGCTGTAGAGACAAATTTGAGTAAATTTGCTACCACATTTAAGACTTACTCATTCCCCATCTAAAATGAGAACGAATTCAGTCAGGTGACCAGCAGGGTACGGAAGGCGGGTATTAACCTGGCGGTTTTTCATTTTCTCTGGCTTTAGCATGTGACCTGTGGCCTTGGTGTATCTTTCTAGCTCAACATCTTTATGAACGATACTCCGGAAGGTCTTAGGAGTCATTTTAAGTCCATTTACCATGACCTTCTGGATTGAGTGGGGTTGTATTGAGGCAAACAGCCAAACCCGCCGAATTGTTGGTTTTTGCCTAATTTCGTTTGGATAGTCCCGCTGCGGTATCCAACGATCAATCTTTTTGGCTTGATATCGCTTTTCAACCTCATTCAATGTGGAACGATCTGTGATCGTGAATATCTTGACTCCGTCTCTTTCAAGATGACTTTTGACCCCTTGCAGGGAGAAAATAGTCTGGAAACTTGGTTTTCGGTCTTCTCAACTTCCGGGCGGGTTATCTCTGCTACCCTTCAACTTCCTAAGCTGAAACTTGGTGCCGGACTACCTACATACGTGGACAGTAACCCATGTGAACCTTGACCCCTTAAACTAAATCCTGCCGCTAGGGGGCAGCTTTTTAGGCTGTTCGGAATAAGTGTCCCCGGCCAGTAAACTGTGCAGAGTGAGTACGGACGGAAATCCATAAATAACAAAGTGTGTGTTTGATGCGTATGCTTTTAACGGTCTGTATAAAATAGAGTTATCATGAGAGAGAGACTTTTGGAGTAGTCATTCAATTTGGAAAATTCCCTTCAAATTTATGACATCCACACACGCTCATCTCCTCTCCTCTTCTGCTCATCTGCCTCTGGAATCCTCTCTCTCACTTTTTTGTGGTATCGGATCCAACTCGTTTTCTTTCATATGAGTATATGAAAGTGCATGGCAAAAAATTTTGTGAATGTCTTTCCGTGAAATATTCAAAATCTTCCCTTATATTTTTCATAGTTGGTGCGTGTGTGTGTTTGTGGGTATAAGAATTTCAAAATCCAATTTTATTGGAAGATACTCGGATGAAGGGGAATCCAAATAGTTCACTCCTCCATATTTCCATTTTATTTTTCTTCGGAGTCAAAAAAATTTTTCCATCGGTCCTGAGACACAGAAATTCTTGGACTCTTCCGCGAATTTTGATTTTCCCTCCCCTCCCCATTGGAATTTCCAGTGTTTGGATTATCCAGTGAGGGAAATAATAATTTTCACCGAAATTTCCACATCGTCCTTGTCAACACCCTCGAAATTTTCCGGTTCGGGAGAATCTTGAAGGTGAAAAGTTTTTTAGAGAGGGATTCTTTTCTGTTACTCGTCTTATTGTAAAAATCCAGTTCCTTTTCGGTGGGACACATTGTGTGTGTGTGTGAGTGGAAAGTTTTTCGGGAGAAGCAAGAGTCGTCAGAGTGCTAACAAGCATCTTTTATCTTTATTATCTTCAACTATCCACAGTAAAGGGGTTTTTGGAAGGAGGAAAACTGGAAAATTTAAGCAAAAACTTTGAAATATTTAGCAAAACTTTTCCTCCCGGTCTTTAATCCTCCTCTCCCCGAAAATTCCCTTTACCTCCTCTCTCTCTCTATTTTGACTTTGAAATTGAATAGACACGTGGCTTTGTCACTTTGATCTCCTTTTCCTCCCTGATTTTAATCAATATTGATTTTCTTCCCTCGGATTCTCTCAAAATTTTCAAACTCGACTCCACTTTGTGAGTGTGTGTACGTGTGTGTGTATGTAATTAGAGCCGGGATACATTGTAGAAAATAAAATTTGGGAAAATTGAGGATATACTCTTTCGATGGTCTCTGTTCAATGTTGTCTCGATTGTTCTTCCGAAGGAAATGAAAAAAGAGAAGTTGAGAGTTGAGGCTTGTGGAAAACGGAAGTTTGTCTCCCATCCATCCGTCTCTCACTCTCTCTTTTATCCAACGTAAATAGGATTGTGTGGAGGTACTATGCTACTCTACAGGGTAGGGAGTGCCTTGGCATCGGATTGAGAAATATTTTATGACGCATCATCCCTGCCAAGGGAATTGAGAGTCTCACTCTCTCAAAAAGCATACGATGGCACTCAACAAAAATGACGGCTTTTCCATTCCACGTAAAAGGCTATTATCATAAACTTGAATTTTAACTCTTCTCAGACTGTGTAAATAGTTGATGTGTGTGTCTTGAAGGGAAATTTAACAAATCAAAATTTAGTCTCTCCCTCTTTCCCTTCTGGAAAAAAAGGGAAAAGAAAGGGGAAAAAGTTGTAATGATCCACCCATCAATTAAATGAGATAGGGGGCATCATCGTAATTGAGGATTTTTCTCCAGTTTGTGTCTTGTGTGTGAAGGGACCCTTGCTCAAAATTTGTATTTACATAAATAGATGGTTGTTTACCTTTACTCCCCCTCTCTTTGTGTGTGTGTGTTTCGTGTGTGGAGTGTACAGCTCTGGGCTATCCTTATCTGGTCAAAATGGAATAAGAAATACAAATAGAAATAAAATTGAAAGGGAAACGGCTCACTCTCATCATTTTGATACATGTACGTAACAGTGTGGAGTGGGTGAGTGAGTGTGTGTGTGTGTGAGAGAAACCCTATTTTGTTAAGAATCTCTTTCTCTCCCCCGTCTTTACAATATGTGGTACATGTTTTTGTGTGTGGGGTACTGGGCTAAGGGATTCCATTGTGATTTTTTTAAACCTAGGTTCTAGCTCCGGGCATCTCTCTCTGGTGTGTGTGTGTGTGTGTGTGTTGTTCATCCTCGATCTTGCTCTGTGGATGATGATGATGGTGGATGGAGAGACTTGCTCTCTCTTTGTGTTTGTGGGTTTGTTGTGAAGGAAGGGAGAGAAGATGATTCGTAAGGAGGGGGTATCTTCTCTGTTAAGTAGTAATGGCGGTCTTGAAGGGAGGGGAAACCGGTCGGTTAGTTGAAAGCCATCTTACTTACCTATGTACACACATTATATAATACTCTCCCCTTTCCACATTTCCTACATTGAGCCTCTCTTCCAGATCTCCTCTCCCCCATTTTACATACTACAATCTTCCCATACAAAACAAGTATGTAGAGAACCTCCCTGAGTCTTTGACTTTGCCTTGATGAAACGTATTCTCCTTCTCTCTCTCTCTCTCTCCTTGTCTGTATCCTATCCTCTCGAAATGAGATGCAGCTCGTATTTTGTGGCTGCAGAGAGGGAGAGAGGGGAAGATGGTTGCTACATCCAACATCCAATCTCAGTCAATGCTTTTTGAAGATGAATGCTCTTTTCCTACCTTCCTCTTCTCTCTCTACTGTACACAGTGTGCTGCTCCGGCCATTCTGTACTGCCACATATCCAACTCCGCCCTAGCTTTTGTGTGTGTGTTGCCTTCTTACCATTTTTTGTGTATACGTCCTCAGCAAAGAAGCTGAATGACGATCATTCACACTGTGCACACAACAAATACACCAGCCTGGATTTTTTTAAAAAAGGAGGCTGGGAAATTTGAGAAAGTTACATGATTGGAATAATTTTTTGCGTGGGGGGAATGCATGGAAGGGGGAGAGTAGATTTTGAAGCAGAAGCTACTTGTGTGTGGATATAGATGTGTGTTGTGTGTGAAGGTGGGAATTATACGGGGAGGAAGTTGAAGTTTTGGAGTTGAATTGTGCTCAATATTGTAGTGGAGACTTAGCCATGTGTGAGCCAAGCTCCCATAAATATTGATCTGTTCCTCACTCTCCTTAACTCATTCTCATGGCCTTGTTTTTTCCTCCTCTTTTCCTCCTCCTCCTTCTTCTTTCTGGGACTGGAGGATTTTCTGGCCGAGTTTTCAAACATATCGTTCAACTCCACATCTCTCCACACTCTCTTTCTCTGTGGCTGCAGCTCTCAGACACACTTTCCTCCAGTCTGAGAACTAAAGTAGAGAAAGAAATAAATTATGATGAAAGGAATGGATGTTTGGCTGCTACCACCGAAAGCCTGGGGTCACCATCCACCATACAACACACACACACATACATACATATAGACCTCTTTTCTCCGTTGTGAAAGAAGACCAGCTTTTTCTATTGTTTCCTATTTATTTCCTACCACTCCCTCCCACTTTCTCTCTCCCTTGTCTGACCATCGGGGAAAAGCGGGGAGAAGAGAGGGAGCGTCATGAGAATATTTTTCTCCCTCCCTTCTTCCTCCTCCCATAAATTAAAATGACGGCTTTTCTTTATTCCTCATCCTTCTAAGAAGGAGGCTTTGTGAATTGAGGTCTGTCAAGTTTTTTGTGAGGAAAAATCCGGGTATTGTCCTCCATCTTTTAAAGAATCCATGCACAGACACACGGGGAGGAGTAACTACAATGGATAATTGTAGTTAACTTTTGGGAATTAAACAATGTTTAAATGAAGGAGGGATGGCCGAAGGAACAGTCTGGTTTTTTCCTTTATTAAAACAGTTGAGGCTGTCGAGTGTAATAACGTGGAAGCTGTGAACGGTCATGAGGTCCATGGAAGGAAGTAGACGGAGGGGATGAAGGGAAATGGCAAAAGTTTTGGACGAGTGCCGAGTGAGTCTGTTAACGAGGAAACAATCGATAGACCCATCCCACTGTCTTGAATTTAATCTGATGTGAAAGTTGGCCCTCTGTCTCTGTGTATCGATACGCACACACGAAGGGGGGGGGGGGGT
>WJFB01001744.1:0-26732 GCA_009870185.1 Pygmarrhopalites habei
GAAATGAATTTTTATGACGAAATTGAAGCTATTTAAGCCTTTTGAGACCTTTAGTAACGTGAATAACGACTTTTCCCGTGAATTCGCTTTTTTCATCAATCCGATTCAGTGTGTGTCGGCGTTTCAGAAAAAATACACAAAGTTGACACGACCGACTTTGACTTTCCCCCATCATCACCAAAGTATTTTTGACAAAATAAATGATCATCATCTCTCAAACAGACAACCCCCGCAAATAGCGCTATACGTGAAAGCATCTTCAACAGTCAAATTAATTTATGTACTTCAACAAAATATTTTAAATTGGTAAAATAAAAATTTACTAATTGTTGGAAAAAATTCCATGAAGACAAGAGTTTCGCTGCTATCTTCTGGTACATGTTAAAAATTATTCAGCAACATTATGAACTTTATAAAAGGAGCCACACGCACAACTGTCACCCTCACATATTCTTTCTGCATATATTGGCACTGACATGGCAAACAAAGGTAATAGTAGTACAATTTTGACTAAAATGGCATTGCGTCCATTACCATCTATATACATACTCATACAACAACAATACATGTGAAGATCACAGGAACCTGTCTGCATGTGTGTCTGCTCATATGTACAAATATGTTTTACTACCACAAAATACATAGTGCATCATGTAATCGTGTAAGTAGTGGAGTTGGCCAAACCAAGTCAGAGTCGAACACCTTGAAGTCAAATTACGAAGATACTTTAATCGAAATTTCTTATGGTTTCCAAGGGCACTATGCTATATAATATATATTTGCATTTAACTTTCCTCTATCTACTTACTTCTTCACACACACTCATATTGCACTACTACCGTGTGTCACACGGTGTGTGTGTGTGTATACTGTATTTGCTCAGAATCTCTCATAACCTCCTCTTAGCAAAATCCAATAATGACATTGTATTACTTGTTGTCTCAGTTATGACAAATAATTATGTCCTCTTACTATCTCTCCCACTTTCAATTCCAGACCCTCCTAAAAATTGACAAATATGGCAAAGAAATCAACGATTCCAGATCTTGTATCTAACCTTTACAACAGGATACTACTGATAATGTTGAGCAAGAACAACACTAAATCATAAAAATAGAGAGGAAGAAAACAAAGAAAAATGACCGACGAGGCTGTGTTTAGGCAATGAAGTCGGTTTCTTCGCACCTCTTTTCAATGGACAATTACAAAAAAAACTGAGCACCAAAAACCCTCCCATCTTGGAGTCCCCAATCATAACGAAAATCTTGAAAGATGACATGCTTCTCACTCTCTAATTGTGTGTGGATGGAGAACCTTGAACGTCAATAAGGAGGGTTAATGAACATTGTTCATTGAACAACTATCATTTGTCGTTGAATGACTAACAGATGCAAAATAATACTCCCAACTGCATAATATGCATAATCCCACATCACATAAAATTATTACGCTTTTTAACACACAACTAGTACGATCAATTCAATTCAAGTCAATTAAATAGATACTTACTAGTTACTATTAAATGTACTGAACTGACCAAAGTCCTAACAACTAGTGACAGAGTTGACCCCTCTCTCCTCCAATCTTCCATTACCAACTACTACATAAAATGTTAACTTTATATACATAGTATATTCATTCTACTATGAAATAGACTAACAACAACTAGCAAGAGAGAGAGAGAGAGAGAGAGACAAGTCAAGCAAACAATCATAAGAGTATGAAATGAGGCACTTCAAAAATCCTTGAACTCAAGCTCCACAGAATGGAACGACTCAACAACACACTCCAGCCCCATACCTACCTTTGGTATGTTTTTCAACTCGAGTTCCCTCTAAATTTCCAGTTGTCTACCCTTCCATGTGCACAAGAAGCAGACCAAAAACGACACACACACACACAATAATTATATTATTACTTTGAGGTATGCTTGGTACATATTATCAAAGTCTCCTCCTTATCATCCACCTCATTAATGGGCTAGGCTAATATGAATTAGAATTCCCTGACGTGAACTAAAACCAAAAGGATTTGTTCCTTCAACTAAAATTAGATCAGGCCAAGTTGAATTCAACTAAAAGAAAAAATTTTCGTATTCATCAAGGCCAAGGACGTAAAAAAGTATGCTTGCTTGCAGTGGTGGAATAGTACACACAGGAGGTACATGGTCCCATGGCAAATACACATTTAGCATTAGATTTTCTCAGCTGTGTTGCGTGAGCACACTGAGCACTGCCTATCGTATCATTTTAGGACGATAACTCTCGAAGACAACATATTTGATCCTGTACAACATTATACAAGATAACCTTATACACCAACTGGAAAAAGACAGAGGAAAAAAACTCAATGGAACTTGTCAAACATAAATTATCACCAGCATACTTTTTTTCATATACACGATTGAATTTTTTTTTTACAGAAAAAAATTAATGAGGACAAAAAAGATCCGACTGTATACCTTGCACAAAACAACATAGTCTCGTCCTGGATGAAGGCTTCTTAGTTTACATTAAAAAATGATTGACCAAGACAACACTTGTCAACATTTTGATTTCACATAAAAATTAAAATCAATGTCATAAATGATGATGAGACATGATTTGATAATAAAATAACCTGTAATTTGCAGGCTGCAAATAACTTGATCTCACATTTAAACATGAAAGCACGATATAAGCAAAATTAATTCTAATTACATACGCATGAATTTGACATTTTTTTAAAATATTTTTTTTGAAAAAAACAGTACCTGTCAAATGTCAACCAATTTGTCAATATATTTCAAAAACCATTGTGTTCACAACAAATTTTCGCTTCCACTTTTTGAAAACAAAAACTTCAAATTATTGTATCACAACAAGAGAAAAAACTGATGACTTGAATTGAATGAATTGACAACTGAGAAAAGTCAACTCTACACTAAATAATCAACAAACTCAAATCTTGAACAAAGATTATCCACTGACTCGCTATGTTCCAGCATAGATGGAATACAATAACATGATATTATTGTTTATGGTACTGGTTTATGACCCTTAATTTCTGAGTATACACATTCACTATCCCGTAAAAGAACAATAAAATATTAGCCGACAGTTTTCTAATTTAAACTGTACACACACACACGATGACTAGTCTTCTTGGTGACAGAAAGAACTGAAACAAATACAACCTTAAATTAAATTGATGTTATGTCATTATTATGTCACATGTGTCCCAGCCGCCACTAGTTTCCTAGTTCCAAAGTAAATATAAACAAACACACACTCACACTTCCTCCCGTCCTATCATCATCGTCTATGAACACAGTCAACTACATATTGGACTCTCAACTATTCCTCATAAGATAATCAAAATTCAATAAATGACCAATGTCATCAGAAAAATTTCCACATCAAATACATATTCCCTTCCCCCAAATTCCAACTCACCAAAGAGTATAGCAGAGTATGAAACAGTGATATCAGTGATCATGGCATAATCCATGAAATAATTACTACAATCACCAACGTAAAGAATGAACATACGACGACGACCAGGAGTCATATCCCACCAAAATATTAAAACTGCCAATATTGAATATCCTGAGACAATTGTGACGACACTGTCATCGCCCCACCATAACAAATGTACATATATATTATTATGTATAACATAAATGCTCGAGAAGAAAAAAAGAACGAGGCGGGAGAAACGTCTTTTCCACAACAAGAAACTCTTGAACCAAAACAATCCCATCGATCCGAAATACAAACACACACACAAGATTAAATAAATAAACAATGAAATTGAAACCCTTCCTCGCACGCCATTTCCCTCCATTCAATCCTTTCCCTTCAACTCAATGTAATTTGGCATTTAATGTTCCCAATAGTACCCATCAACCAACACCCGTATGAGACAAAGAGACACGACATTGATTTATATTAGACCAATACAATACTCTTGTGTACATTACATCGCAGAGAGAAAGAAAGAGGTAAATAATAATAGTACACATGACCACGTGAATCTACAACACATCTCGGTGTGTGTATTATAGTAGTAGAGCTCGTCCAAAACATAATTATTTAACTTTTAATCACATATTTTAAAACCACACACTCAAACTTGCTACGATTTCTACACTACATTTTCAACTTTCGCACCTGAACAAAAGTTGACCATTCCAGAATAAAGTTGGAGTCGCTGTGGTTCCAACAGCGACTGCGGCATTCGCTGCAGAAACTATGGACGAGGAAGAATTGTTCCTTGAGCACGGAAAAGATTGCTGTTGTTGTGGGTGGTAGTACTCGAACCACCGATCACATCTTATACAAGCTACGAAGGAAATGTGACAACCCGCTGAATGTTGACCATTTGAAGATGCACAATTAACACCTCCACTTCCTTGTCCTCCTCCTCCATTAAAATTTATTATACTATGCAAACTTTGTTGTTGTCGATTTTGTTGTTGTTGCTGTTGTTGTTGGATCGACAGTTGACTATAATTATTGACAGACGGTAAACTGTAATGGATTGTCAATGGTCTTGAGCACATGAGACAGAGGAGAGTTGGATGAAGTGTGGGCCCAGGAATTATCCCATTCGACCCATGATTCCCCGACCCATTCGTCACATTATTACATGGGAGATTTGTGGGTGGTGGTCCACACAATGAGACCATGAGTGAGGAATGATGATTTGATCTTGGACGTTGCTGTTGTTGTTGTCGAAGAAGATGATGCGGGAAATTCCCAGTACCACTGGAAACAGGTCCATTAATGACTACCACCATTGGCACGGAACAAACGTGTATTATATGTGTATTTATGCCAACTCTTTATTCCCTCGTTTTTTCTACTCTCCTACCTTCACCACACACGCACTAAAACTTGTCACTTGTACAAATAATAGATAAATACACAGCTTTAACAAAGTTTTGTCCTCCACAAAAACATCAAGAGAGAGAGAGAGAATATCAATATACACTACAACAACAACAATTGTATGTATGTACAATAACGCTAGCTCTCTCCGAAAACTACGATTTTGGCCAACACAAAATGGTAAATTACTGAGACACAACAGTCCTAACTGTCGCCGTTTACTATTATACCCCTACCTCACTATCCCTACACACACACCCGGACTGACGAAGTCGAAACCAAACTCACGTCACCAACATTTAAACCTGGACTAACTACCTACTATTATCACGATACTCTACAAAGAAGGACGACCAAAATGACTAAAGGAACACTGTATTAGCAGTATAATACTCTGCGTGTGTGTAGCAGTCGTAGTAGTAGTAATAGTCAAACAACTCCCGGGTATCGGTTAAAACACTCCGCGACGACCCAACAACTCTCAAACACCAAAAAGCTACACCTTTCCAACCACCCCTCAAATCTTGCCGACGACCGTCTCTCACACTCGCTTCTTTCTCTTCTCTTTTTCTCGTCCACGTCACAGTCGTCAACCAAACCCCACGTAGAAACAAAGTATCGATGTGAGAGTCTCTCTCCTTTATTTTCTCCCCTTACTCTTCTTTCTTCTCTTATTTACTCATTATTCTTTTACCGCTTTGGATTATTTGTTTTTTTTAAAAAAAAAAGTCACTTTCCACTCTCACCTTTTTTTCACTTGTTAACAAATAACAGTTTTCACCACATACGAACAATTCCCTCAAATTCGTTGACAAAAAATCCCGATTCAATTCAATTTAACAGTATATTGATTGAAGTATCTAAAAATACAGAAGTTGTACTCGCTAGTCGTACTTTTAGTAACAAATACAAAAATTAACAAGAAAAAAAGAATTACTTTCTTATTTTCGTTATCACTTGACTTAGTTTGACAACAACAAGAACGACAAGAAATTGTTTCAATAACACAGAGAGTCGATTATATGATAGCTAGTATTAGTAACTGCTACACAGAGCTAGTCAGCGTCAACAATATAAAGAGATAGTCAATTCAATTCAAAAAGGTTGAAAATGTTCAAATAACAAAAAAAATTGCATCAAAAAATGTACTTATTTTTCTCCTTTGGTATATCTTTTTTACACTAGTACTTTCGTTTATTCCTTCCTTTCAGAATATATCACAGAAATCGATGATCCGTGTCAAACTTGCAGACTATTATTAGCTCTTGTCGGGAAATACTTTACGATTAAACTCATATATTTACCGTACGGTATCGAATTGTAAATTTATTTTAGAAGAGTAGGAGTGATAGCATTGTACCAAATATATGTAACTAGTAAATCGTAATCAATGTCAACACCTTGAAATATCCCTACACCTGAAGAACGTCTACTGTAACAGTAGAAGAGTAGTAAGTAGTATAGACGAAATCTTATTATCGTACATCTATTTATTTATATAGCAAGTAGGTAAAAATACAATAGGAAAATACTTGCAACAAGTTTTTCTCTATGATCTAATAACTTACTAATGTGTGTGTGTGTATCATTTAATGGACAAAAGCTACAATTATCTTATATTATGTTGGAAAAAGGCTAGAGAGGTACAATGCAGCTCATAAAAATAAAGTAGTAGTATAGAGTTTATCTATCATGAACTATAGCCTAGACAGCGTCAGTATTGCTTGATTGTTGAGTAGAGAAAGAGCGAGATCAAAAATTACAAACACCACAGGATTATTTTTTATCCTCTAAATATAGATTAGTATATCTTTTGTGATTACCTTTCCCTCACAGAGAAATTTTGAGGAGAAAAGTTAAAGCTTTCTTTTCCTTCTTCTTACTTTACTATTTAATATCTAAATTGCGTACTCAAATAATTAATTTAGTAATACAAAATAAAATACTACTACTGAATCTGTATAAATATAAGTATTATTTCTGTGTCTAATTATTTAGAATATTGGATCATATCAACAAACAATACTTTTTCTTCCTCGGCAAACACAAAATCCTCTAACAATAATTCTGAAGAAGAAGAATGTCGTCGTTGTCGTTGTCTTCTGGTTACAATTTTATTTGAACTTTTCCACACACACGTACACGCAGAGAAAGAGGGATAGACAGAGAGAGGAGAGAGTGAGAGGGAGAAAGAAAGAGGACTTTGTATGTGTCCGTTGACTTTATTATTATCGTACTTATATCTCCTTGTGAACTTTTAACTGATCACTTTTTGTACAGCACATGAACTTAACTCCCCTCCCCCTCTTCCTTTCTTCCGTGTTGCTGTTGGAATCACAAATACTACAGTTATCAAGATGAGATGTACCGAGTAATCCTCTTGTAGGACTTTTTTTTATTCTTTTCTCCTCTGTGTCCAAAGACCACATGAACAGTATAAAATTTTAATTAATAAAAAAATGTTTTTTTCTCTTTCTCTTTCTCTCTCTCTCTCCTCTCTCTCACTCTGGTCACTGCTGCGGCAATAAAGTTTGGAGCTCCACAAATCTACAGATTAGTAGTAACTCTTTCTCTTAAGATTCTTGGTCTCCTTACTCTCTTAAGGAAAAGTCTTTTAGGAGTAGGAGTAGCAATGAAAGTCTTTGAGGGAAAATAATCAAGAAAAAAACCAAGTGGAATCCATCCGTCAGGGCACGAGCACGAGAGACCGAGCGAGGAGTGTGAGAGAAAGAGCAGCAGCAACCGTACTAACATGAGCAGGAGGAAAAGACAGCAGCCGAGGGAGCTTTACTGGCCATGACTCTGGAGTTTTTGAGAGTCGTACTACTGTAGAATACCCGAGCGAGAGAGAGAGAGAGGCAGCGAGGGGATCTACACACACGCACAAGAAAATATATCTACCAAGTACCCAGTAAAATATCCGCCCAAACATTTCCTTTTGTAAACCCAGCTCGTGGAAAATATCTTTTGAAAATTTCGAAAATATAGCAACATTAATTAAATATTCAGCAAAAAATACATTTATTTGGATTATTTTATAATAGTCACTGGTGACTACTTTCAAGCCCTTTCATGGAAATTCATCAATCAATCTATGGATAACCTCTATCAATTTGAAATAAAATTACTTGAAAAATAGTTCCAAAATGATGTCGAAAATTTCCGACGAAATAAATTAAAATCAAAAAGTTTTTTTTATTCAAAATAATACGGATCACCTTTGACCTCCAGAGGGCATACAAGGGTCAAATGATATGATACTGCATCAGAACGTTGAAAAACGTACTCATTACCAAATGTCAAAAAAGTCTCCTACAATAGTTTTCAAAATTTTTCAAATATGACTGAAATACAAGAAAATCCTTTCCCCAGTCAGGATAACGGTAAACATAATTTTCCGAACCTAGAAGAAACATCGACGATCAAGATGAACGAGCACAAGACTACGGAGACGACGACCATCTCCAAACCTTCTTTTCCCAGAGTTTCATTCTCTCTCTCTCTCACTATACGTCTCCTCTACTATACATATAATATACAAACTTCCAGACTAAGAACGTGGGTCCGTACCTACCTACACTCGGGCTACTATTCCTACTCCGGCTGCTAGCGACGATGACGTTCTCTCTCTACCACCCTCTACTCCAACAGACACACACACACTTCCTATCTCCCTTCAGTATTTCATTATTGCATGGAGCAAGGAAGCAAGAGCGAGGAAGCAAACGGACTCGGGATCGACTCTCGATTATATTACGCCCGCCTTGCACTCCTTCTCCCCATCGCAAAGTGAATAGAATATTGAATACTATAGATATGTACACGAAGTATGGACACAACTTTTTTAACAATAGAAACTATGCGATAGTATCTGACTACTGACGTTTGGATCCACTGCAAAAGCACATTTCTCAGACATCACAAAATTTTAATTATTTCTGATTTCTAACTTTCCTCGTCCTTACCTTCTTTCTCTTCCAGAAAAGTTCAACTTGAATTTTAGTGTTACGCACACAACCCCCCCCCCCCATTCCACTTTGTTGTTGTACATATCTATGCAAATTGTTCCACTGTTAATTTTATCAATTTTTGATTACCAACCTCACTCTAAAGTTCGGGACAAGACAGTCAAACTATTTTTTCCCTTGTACCCAACTTTGAACCTTACAATACGAAAAGTCAAATGCTGACTGAGACACACACACACACACGCCGTACAATTTGATTTCTTCCAAACTCTCTCTCTAATCTACTTTTTGGAAAATGGAGAGAGCTAAAACTAATTGTCATCCGAATATGCTGCAAACGGGGAAGATTAATTAATTTTCTCAGAATTTCACATCTATATGAATTATTGGAGTCATCAACTATATCTGCAAATTCAATACACCGACAGAGCACACAGACAACATTTAGAAGTAAAAGTACAGAATGATATTTAAATGAATATTGTCCATATCAAACTTTGATGTACTCTACTTGTTCCAGTATAATCAAATTATTTTTCATTGTACAATCTTCATTAACCAGAACGAGCAGGCTGGTAGTCGGAGATGTACTAGTATGTGGTAGTTTAGGTAGATATAATTTATTTTACATAAAATCAGTTCAAAACCAATAAGCTGAACATGTATCCCATGTCGTCCCATTCCCTACTTTAAATCCACAATTTCCATGAGCGTGTGTGTACGTAGCAAATTACTACTAGCAATATATACTCGGCTTGAAGTTTGAACTCTTGGATTAAATTCTATTACTCTAAAATTTAGAGTACATTTAATGTAGTACCATTTCGCTTGACAATACTAAGTAAAGGACTAGTACAGTAGGAGCCAAAAAAGGGAAACCACTCACGAGAATGATACATATATTATTACTACCTATACATGCAGAGAGGTGATTCAAAATATAATCTACTCATTTCATTAGACTGTCCAACACACACAATCCGTTACTTATATATATTATACACATGGAACCCTGGGCAACCCAGCATTTAAACTATATACTCCCTATTATGTAACACACTCCTCAGACTTCTCTATCCATTCAATCCCCGAATCTTCATTGGCTCGCAAGACTCTCACGTATTATACCGATCCCCATCCACATACACACACAATCTCTACCTACTACTACCTCCACTGTAGTAGTTCAAATCAAAATTCAGATACACCTATTATCAAACACATAGTTACTGGCCAGAAGTACTCTGGACTAATGTCAATCCGGAAACCAACTTCAACTTATGTAATATTCCAGTTCCAGACCATGCAAGACTAAATATCATACTATAAGCCAGTATAATAGTCGAGTAGTATGACTGTGTGGCAACTTTACACAAGCTACCCCTTTTCTTCTTTAATTCTTATTCAACCACCACATTGACACTCATGGACGCTATACAGTCAGACTACCAATATGCACCTATCCACATTAACGGTAGTTAATGGATTGTCTTGTGTTATAAAATGCACACAAGTGCATAGCTACCCCCAGTGCAACACACAAGACATGTACTAAGCCTGTCTAACGACGCTGCACACTAAAACTGCGTAGGAACCAGACCACGAGCCGTATTGATCGAAAAGAGTCCAACTTGAACTTCTCTGTCTCTCTAACAACTCTCAGACTCCTGCACATGTATTGCGCTTCCCTTCCATGTTCTCTCCAGTCAATTCAAAATACAAAGTTCTCCTCCTACACAGCACACACACACGTACACACTATAATACAGCTTCTTATTCTTTGCCATTTCATTGACGGCATTTCATTCCATCCTAATATATATTTTACATACATAATAAAATGTATACATGGAAGTGAAGATACACTCATATGCAACCTTCCCCACGAGTCACATCATATTATGAGATTCACAATCCACACTTTTATCCAAATCCACCTTACACTACACACACACAACCTATGTGGTTTGTGGTTTATTATGAGTTGAGCAACAAAATAATTCATACATTGCAGTATTCCCAATGAAACTGCCTTTTCATTTTCATAAAGTA
The DNA here is from genome assembly GCA_009870185.1 of Pygmarrhopalites habei. Classification (NCBI taxonomy): domain Eukaryota; kingdom Metazoa; phylum Arthropoda; class Collembola; order Symphypleona; family Arrhopalitidae; genus Pygmarrhopalites; species Pygmarrhopalites habei. Next base: position 10,892 of record WJFB01001744.1, read on the forward strand.
CAGCTGCCAACTTGGAACTCCTCGTATACAGTACAGAAGTACAGGGAAGCAAACAGGAAGGTTCAAAGAAATATTTAATGATGCATCTACACACACAGCCATAAATTATTTCAGTAGAAGCCACGTGCTTTTCAATCCAAAAAATTCAACGGGGGAGGACCCGGAGGAGGAGGGAATGAGGAAGGAGGCTTATCCTCACAAGTTGTGAGTCACAACCTTTTTGAAAACTTTGGCAAAATGTAAAACCGAAAGTTGTAATTATACTCCTTCATCCAAATCGATCCGACCAAAAAACACACACGAATCTACTTAACAAATCTCACTTAAATAATTAAAGTATAGTTCAATATTATTATTATACTGTAATAACACTGAGACCCATTATCCATTACCAAGAAATAGACTTGGTGTAAGTCAACAAAATTTTTTTTACTGAGACAACAATCAACTAACCCTCTTCTACTAAAGGCAGAGACACAAGTTCAAATTTTATACATAACATATACAATTGTTGAGCATATCAAGCAAAGTGGAAAATTCATTCTGATACTCGCGATGACTGAGTGAGACTAGTATATATGATGATTCATTAGTTATAAAACGAGAGGGGTAAAAAAGATTTCTACTCTCCTTCCTATATTGACAATAGTAGAGACTCTATTATAGAGTAATCATTATTATTGAGCGTAGTATCAATTTGAGTAGACTGTGTTGATACTAAATAGTGAATCCATCATCTATCATAGTAATAATACTTTTTCCCACACACAAACATCCTCAAAACTAAAGTAAACTATTTAAGATGGATTGTGGTAGTTTCAGGGTGTAAACTTTCCAGGATGTAAAATACTGAAATATTAAAAATTAATTGTCCATTACTTGACATATCTCTTTAGAGAGTCGTATATACTAATACACAATTTCACCTCTGAGTCCTGTCATAATATTATGACTCCTACATCCTAGACAGGTACATAAATAATATTTTTGGGACATGTACTTTATGAGAGAAACCAAATATTAATGATTTACTAGCACAACACCAGTTGAAAGTACATTTGCAATAGGATACTTTGTATTTTAGATGGCTTTTGGTTCCTCATTAATCTCAAAGTTGTCAAATTACTTTCCCTGTTCCTTATTTTTAAAAAAACTATTATACAATATTTTCTATTTCCTCATTCTTCAAAAAAATGAAATAAAACAATAACTACTTTACTGCATATTTAACAAAAACACAGGATTATAACAAACTAACGTGAATGGTTGTACGATGTGTGTGTGTGTATAATAACCCGACAAAACTACAACACACACGATACAATTGGATACCATACACATTCCCCTCCCATAACAAACCCTACTCCAGTCTCAAAGTCTACGAACATATTAATTATACACACACGTCATACATTCAAATTTCAACTGACGCCATAAACTTTGCCAAAATAGTATTAACAATAAAAGTTATTACATAATACGGTAAATATAATAAGCTACAGCTGTTCTTTATCTAGAAATCCAATCCACATCCTTTCAGCTCCGAATTATCTTACCCTGTATCTAATATCTAAGCAAAAAGAAGAGGGAACAAATAACAGGAGTCTCTACACACACTTTTTTCAATTTAAAAAAAATCCTCCCCCTTCACCACATGTCCTAAATAGTCGTGTAGTCCTTTGATGATAAACATAACTTTACTGCTGAAATAGATCGAGTAGAGGTAAATGAATGTGTATGTGCAGTGCACACATGAAATAGACTACAAACGATACCCACAGAAAGATTACCATTTATCCCTATGTAACATTTGTGACCAAATGCAGAAAAGCAAAGAATGGACAGATTCAAAACAAAGTCTCACTTTCATGTTGTTGGCTATTACACATATCTGCACGACCCTCCCTGAGCCAACGTTACACTTTACATACACTAAATGTATTTAAATGATCATATAGGGAGAGCTCAGCTAATGGTGATTTTTCAGGAATGGTGAACAATAAACATTACTCAGGTCATGCATGTCAGAAGTTGACGAAATGTCACACACACTTCTACATCCCTCAGGACCCTCTCATAAAATTTTCAAGCCATGAGATGAAAGATAACTATATTTTCTAAGCAATTAAAGTCGTCCACGTGAAAACATTAGTCGGGCGAGGTTTAGAACTGTGGATTCTCGCACTCGAAAGCATTCAATCTTTTTTCAGGTAAGTGTGAACGACTGCGTTGAGATAAATGTGAACGACGAGAATTCATAGGTTTTGGCTGCCCATAAAGGGAATTTCAAGCCGCCAAAGACCAAATATATGAATAAATAATTCCAAAATTTTTGTTAAATATGTTTAAAAATGGCAAAAAAGCTTAATTCGAGACGTCAATCACATGACGCTAGGATAATGGAGGAGGCCGTTAATTTGGTAAAATCGGGCAGCATGAGTTACGGTCGGGCTTCAATATTTTGCAAGATTCCAAAGTCAACATTAGCACTCCACGTGAAAGTAAGTATAAAAATACTTTTTAATTCTTTTTTTAAATATTTAAGTAAAAAATGTGTAACTAGTATTGCAAAAAGAGTTCAAAACATAATTTGAACATATTATTTTAAAACAGGGTTGGAAAAAACGAGACTGTGCAACAAAAGTAACACCAGCCCGCCCACGTCTCCTCTCCAAGACAGGAGGAAGAATTAGCAAGCAACTTGAAAATTATGGCTAAATGGGGCTTTGGTTTGACGAAAAAGGACATTCTCATTATAGTCTCTACATTCATTCAAAATAATAAAGCGACCGTGCCGTTCAAGAATGGTGTACCCGGGTATTATTGGTTCAAAGGATTCTTGTCGAGATGGAATTTGTCCCACCGAAAAGCGGAGCTATTAGAGGCTGCTAGACAACGCCAATTAGCTGATCCGTTTGTCATTAACGAATTTTATGACTTATTGGAATCAACTGTGAAGGAATTAGAGATTGAGGAACGGCCTGAATTGTGGTTCAATTTTGATGAAACAAGTTTCTGTTCAGACCCAACGAAGACAAAAATTGTGTGTGAGAAGGGATGTCAAGCTACCCGTGTCACTGCCGGTCCAGGAAGGATGAATACTAATGTGCTATGTTGTGTGTCGGCCTCCGGAGCAAAGTTGCCTTTTTTCATTATTTTTAAAGCCAAGTCACTTTGGGAGAGTTGGATGCCCCCGTCAGCGTATCCAGGGACAGGTTATGCAGCTCAGGAAAATGGATGGATGGATGGATCAACATTTTACTCATCGTTCAAAGACATTTTTGAAACAAGCACCCAAGGAAAGGCCTCTTCTTTTAATTTTTGATGGACATGGGTCACATGTCACACTCGAAGTGGTGAAATTGGCAAGAAAAGAAAACATCACAATGTTGAAGCTGCCATCACACACTACTAGTAAACTGCAGCCCTGTGATCTTACAATCTTCAAGCCGTTCAAGACTATTTGGGATGAAAAGTTAATAGTTTGGGAGAGAAGTCACTATGGCATTAAATTTGGGAAGCCGGATTTTCCAGTACTATTTGGTACAAACTCTATTAATTATACTTATAAATTATTACTAATAAATAATAATTGTAAATAAATAAATTTCTCGCTTTCTAAAAAAGGTGAATGTTGGAGTGCCATCAAGTCAACAACAATTGTCAATGGATTCAAAAAAGCTGGAATTTATGATGCCTCCCTCTTATTCCCTGTCAATCGTCAAGTTTTCAAGGAAAGTATGTTTGATCCAAAAGCATTGCAGAGATACAAGCAACAAAAGGAGGTTCAAACTTGTGAGGACATTGAAAATGATTTCGTGATACCTCAGGAACAGTTATCAGTAAGAACCGAATCGGACACTTTGATACCTAGTCCCAGTCCTAGTCCAAGTTTCACAGAACTATTGTTGGAAAAAGTACAACAAACTCTCCGAGTATCAACAAGAAGAACAAAGGTCAAGACTGGGGCACTTTTTTTGACAAATGAAAACTATCAGGATCTGAAGAAAATTGCTCAAAAACCAAAAGTGAAATCGTCTACCAAAAAAGTTGGCAAAGAGAACAATAGAATTAAAAAGAAAAAGTGAATTCTCTTTTGAAAGTCTCTGTTATTATGATTTATGTCAAATAAATATTTTGTTTTTACCGGAGACGACAATTATCTAGTGTACATACATTTTTTGTTATTGTGGAACACATAACCTCAATACTTAAGTCATATTCGGAGGAAATATAATCATTCACATTTACCTGAATTCATTCTGAATGCTTTTGAGCGGAAGAAGATGGAAGTTCAAAACTTGGAAACAAAGTTTTTTTTTTTATACTTTTTTTTGTTAATTTGTTTGTAGCATATGCAATTAGTATTTTTTAAACTCCAGAACAAGTGAGCGTGCTCTTTAATACATTGTAGTTCCTGTGTATACAAAATTATTACGATTTGTGTGGCAGGACCCGAGGAATCACCACCGTTCACAATTAACTTAAGGTCGTTCACAATTACCTGATTCGTTAAGTTATATGTGAACGGCGACAAAGTTTTTAAAAAAAAGTTAACTACGTTGTTATTTGTGGTGAGATTTGTATCAAATTTGGTAATCTGACTCAGAAATACTTGTAGTTCGTGGAATCAAAATATTGTGTATATCGGATAATGTGCAACGACACTAGGTTGACCCAAAGTCAGCCAGTCAAAAAACCGTTCACCATTAGCTGAACTCTCCCTAGTGTCCAAAAAAAAACAATATATAATTTAACAATTAGTTCACGCACAATAATAATTTAATATTATGTACTATACACATGCCCATAGCCATAGCCCTCAAAACTTCGATGGTGCAGATATTATGTACTTATGCCCTGTTACGGCTATTCAAGAGCACTCTTTTTTTAAATAATATTTTTAACACACACACACACACCCAGACCAGATGATGATGGTATGCTTTACAACAGGTCTGTGTCTGTAAAAAGAACTGAACCTAACCATGAACAGCTTGTTCTCATCATCATCCAAATATTATATATATATATATAACAAATACTGAATGTACACGGCATACACGTAACTCTTCCAATGATAGAGGTCTTCTTTATATCAATTCTGAATCCACCCTCAAAACATGGATCTCTTTGTCATACCCATCCCCATCAGTGGACCAATAATATTAATAATAAATTGACAATATTCTATACGCATCAAATTCTAACTACATTCTGTTTAAATCAATAAATGTAAACCACAATTTTGTAAACCCCTTTTTGTGCATTTTGGACAACCTAACTGGATTGTCAATGAACTGTAAAATTCATAAAATATACGGATACGTTTAACAGCCTCAACAAAGACAACAGTGTAAATGATCAGTCGGTGTATTACTTAGTAACACATGAAAAAATTGCCTTTACAAATCAAATATTGTCTAAATAAATTCTTTTATACTTGTACTAAAAATATGTAACTAGCCTACGCGACCAACTTTCCAAAATTAAAATCTCAAATCATTTCAAGACACCAAGTAAATTTAGTACTATAGAACTGGCATCCACACACAGTACGAACATTTTTTCTCCAACACAAATCATCATTAGAAAACCTGGCCTACGAACTGTCACCTTCGGTACCAAAGAAATACCGACACCTCAATTTTACGTCAGCAGCATACCAAATGCTTAAAATGTAGTAGTAGAAGAGTCTATGTTTATATGCACACACACACACACACCATCAATTCAATGTTGTATTTCCAAGAGAGAGAGAGACAGAGACTTTTTTATACGAAGCTGTCCCGGTGACGATAAGAACCAACAAAGTGTACGTACTACATACTACGCATCTCCTATCAACTTGCTTTACCGGGCCCAATTTTTTGTATCAAATTAAACCTCGAATCAAGAGGTTGTGCCAAGAATTTGGCTCTCATGTAAGTTTTGGGAAGAAACAGACAAAATATTTGTCATTTGTATGTAGGTACTCTCAATTTTCATATTTACCGACCAGTTGTACATGACTGTGCCGTACCGGTTCTACAAATTTCATAATTATTGAAAACGTCATAATCGAGACGCTTATATTTTTATGTGAAATAACGTAACGAATCATCAGATAGATAATAATAAAAATTCTTGATAAATTAAGATCAACTTGAGGTGAATTAGACTTTTAATTATTAATTAGTACCAGCTACTCTACACAGACTAATATCCCTAAGTCTATTACCCTCAGAAGGACAAAAGATGTTACCGGTATGTAAACTTTAACACATGATAATAATTATGAAAAGGAATTATACCATGTTTTTTTATTTTATGAAAATTCAAGTGTATAAAGTTTGTGTATGAGATCTACCTATGCGTATATAAATTTATAATGACGGAAATCTTGAAACAGCTGAGTTCCCATTGTGTCACCCCCCTTTCACTATTGCCGTTCTCACATTGCTGCAGTTGAAATTTGCAACGTGTAGTCACAGAATTTACAACCCCTACTGTGTTTTCCCTACCAACATTGATCCGTTGTCCTGTCAGACTGCCTAGTGATGGTGGGAGCCTATCATGATACAGCTTGATTCTAATTTAGGATTAATAATATTATCCCTCACCACCGAGAGTACAGACCCTTGTGCGTGTGTCTACACGTTCAAAGTAAGCACCTTAAACCCTGTTCTTCTTTGCTCTCCTTCATTTCATCAACAACAAAATTCTTCAACTGCAGTGTGTGAATGTGATTACATATTATATCTACTTGTAAACGGCTATATATAAATACACACCTTGCAGACCTTGCAGTATAAACCTTCTACCAAAATCATGTTATTAAACATATGAGTTGTACTAAATCTTTCACTCTCTCTATCTTTTGTATACAGTGTATTTTGATTACAGAAATTGCAATTAAATGAACGATTTCTTCAGAAACTGACGGGGAGAATTTAGTCTTATATTCAAGGAAACAATTTTTGCATCAAAACAACAAATTCTTGATAATCGATTTAGGAATTTTATGACTCAACGTTCCTACTAAAATTGTTGTGGACATATTCCAACTTTCTTGTGATTTCTAAAAGAAGGATAATATTTCTAATTTCTGGTAGACATAAATTTTCTGCGTGATTAATTTTTTTTCGCCTATGGGCACATCTTTTGAAACAAAATACCAATGACCCTGAATCTGCTGTCTTCCTATTTCAAAATAAAAAATATTTTGAGACAAAAAATGACTGAAAAGTCTACATTGAATTATTTATGTTATTTAAATACATAAATAATTGTCATTATAGCTAACTCTCAACCTTAATCACTGATCATAAACTAGTCCACAATCTACTCTAGACTTATGAATAAATACTATTAAGTATATATGTTGAAAATGTACTATATTTGCTGCTATACTCTTCTTTTTTTGAATATATGATGATAATGAGGAAAATGAAACACCGGTTCAAAAACGAAAAAATAAAAGTACAAGGAAATACTAGTAGAACAGGATGAAGTAGCTAAAAATAAAGGTAATTTGTTACATAGAAAAACAGGACAAGTAATAGTGTCAACCTTCAAACTTGTTGGATTGAGATGACCGTAAACTTTGTAAAAAAACAATTTTTTTCAGGTCAAGGACGTATACGCTAATTGAACAGTTCCTCATCACTCGTGGGAGACAAAGATTGACTAAACTGACCTAGTCTCTATACACAGAGGGGACAGAGGGGGGGGGGAGTTAAAACAAAAACTGAAAAAAATTTGAAGAGATTAAGGCACATTGAAAAGACTAATTTTTGTCTATTTTTCCCTTACGTATAAAATATGTAAAACTTGTCTCAATTGATTTCTTGTAACTGATTAAAAGAAATACTTACATTTCACATATTTCTTGTCTAACATCGATCAAACACAACAACAACAAATTATATTGCTGTGAACTTGGGACAGGAAATCGAAGTAACAAAGTCTAAAAGGTCCGTTTGTAGTAGACCACAACTTGATTAAAATATCTTGGCTAGGTACAAGTCTCTCTCTCTCTCTGTACATATAAAAAAGAAGATTAAATATTAGAACAAACTGAACGATAACGATATATTTTCTGAATATATGTATATTGACATGTATTTAAAGATGATCATGTTGTTTTGTTGTTGTTACCTTTGACATGTTAGTCCCTTTTTCGTTCTAATTATATAACATCCACCCTATTGCACACATTGAAGAAATCTGAAATATTTTCTTTGGAACAGACTCAATTTAGAAGTTTCCTAATGTAAAAGGCCTCAAATCATACAGACATACTCAGGGTCATTGGTATTTCACACAGAATAATTAATTAATGTACTACAGAATCATGAATAACAATTAACTCACGCGGCTTGGAATAATTATCTCCTATACATTATTTAAATAAAATGTCCTTCCAAGTTCTAAACCAAATTTTGATTGAACCAAATGACTTGGTACTCATTGATAACCACTAAACTTCCATCATGTTCATCTTTAAAATTCGCATTGATAATCATCATTAACAAAATATTACTTACAAATCATGCTCTCAACAGTCACACACACAGCAACAACATGATAATTTAAACTACAAAGTTACGAGTTTCCTACACACACAACAAACTACCTTGAAAATTATGGCGAAAAAAATCAAGACATTTGTACCCACATAAAGAAATGGAGACAAAGGGGACTAATTAATTATTTCCCAAACTGCCAGTTTGACTAGACAAATCTGAATGATAAACATTTATCTTTAAAAATTTTTCAGAAGCCCCCAAACAACAATAGTACGTAGTTTTGTTTGAGAGATACTGGGTTCAAAGGCAGAACAAAAGATGAAGAAATTAATGAGGAAAAAAGGGTTTGACGAACCTGAATCCACGGAGAGGCTCCAGCGTATCAATAAATATGAACACAGAACTATTTTTGTGTTTTGTCAAACTTATTCGATTAAAATGAACCGAAATTTCATTGTTGGATTTTTCAAAGGATTTTTGTGTGTATTTTTTTCCTTCAGTACTTCGTGCTCGCTGAAGTAGATGGTCTGAGCGTGGAGTCTTCTAAGCCTTAGACTCTAAGTTTGATTCTACAGATACGACAGACGTGGCTGTTCCAACCATCATTAAAGTTGGCAAGAGACCGGCTGGGCGAAATTCCACTTGACCCTTTCTTCTGGTGAAACCCTAGTTAAAGGTGGACACAAAATGCGACTCTCCCCGACATGGACCGTCCTAGGTCTCCTGACAATCCTGGCACTTGCCCTCTCAGAAACACCAACAAAAACTACCTTAGTTCTCTTGGACAATTTGGCTTTGAAGGAAACTCATTCGGAATTTTTTAAACAATTACAAAGTAAGGGCCGTTAAATACAAAATTCATTCCACTTTATATTCTAAGTGTAAAAAAGGTTTGAAATGCATTATTTTTTCTTCTTGTCCATAATATATATTTGTTTTACAGGCAATGGATATCAACTGAATTTTAAAATGTCTGATGATCCGGCCTTGTCACTCAAAAAGTATGGTCTGTGGTTGTATCAAAATCTTATTATTTTTGCTCCTGGTACCGATGAATTCGGTGGTGATGTGAACCCTGAAGCTGTTGCTGAATTTGTGGACAATGGGGGCAATGTTTTGGTTGCTGGTGGAAGCGGAGGTATAAAATTTATCATTGACATACAGTAAATTATTTAATTTAGTGTATCCACAATGTATTTAGTTAATATTGTAATTTTGACAACTAGCTGGGGATGCTGTTAGAGATTTGGCTGCAGAATTTGGTGTGGAGTTGGATGACCCAGGTTAATTTCTACATGTATTTTATTTTAATTTTCAATACAAAAAATTGACGTGTACAATATTTGACAAACTTTATGTTTTGTTCCTTTTACAGGATCCTATGTTATTGACCATATGCATTACGACGTAGGACGGGATGCTGGAAAGGTAAAGAGAGATTAATATGTATTTGTCTACTTATATTCGGAAACATATTTTAGGTATTTGACCTCACTGGACTGTTTGTTTTTTTAGCATACAACTATTGCGGTGGAACCATCAAATTTAATTGATGCTCCTGCCATTGTCGGAACAAGTAATAATGCTCCAATTTTGTATGAGGGTTCAAGTTTACTTGTGGATCCAGAGAATCCATTAGTTTTGGAAATTCTGACTGCCTCATCAACTGCGTATTCCTATGATCCAGCCAAACAGATTGCTGATGTAGGAAATATTTTACTTAATTCAATTTGCTAAAAAGTTTTCTTTTTAGATAAACTGTAATATTGAGTTAATCATTTTTATTTTTTTTAATTATTCTATAGTACCCTCACACCGTTGGAAAGAGTACTGTTCTCGTTGCTGGTCTTCAAGCTCGTAATAATGCACGAGTTGTGTTTACTGGTTCCCTGGAATTTTTCTCTGATGCATTTAGTAATTCAGGAACGAAGAAATCAAATGGAAAAGTTACTCAAAAATCTGGAAATGAGGCTCTCATCAAATCCCTTACTCAGTGGGTATTCAAAGAAAAGGGTGTCTTACGACTGAGCAATATAAATCATCATAAGGCTGGAGAGTCAAAGTCACCTGCTGCCTACACCATTACTGAAGGTACTTGTAGAATTTTTGTTATTGTTACAAATGAAGTTCCCAAAAATATATTAGACTTATTGACGTACTATAAACATTGTCAACTGAATTTTAATTTCTACACCTATTGATCATTTATTTACAGATGCTGTCTACTCTGTCATTATTGAAGAACTTAAGAATGGTGTTTGGATCGGTTACACTGCCGATGATGTTCAATTAGAATTTGTTCGTATCGATCCATTTGTACGAACAGCATTAAAGAGGGTTGCAAATTCACCAGGACGATATGAAGTCAGATTTAAAATCCCTGATGTCTACGGTGTCTTTCAATTTAAAAGTTTGTCAAATTTCACTATCATTATGATCTTTATCTACTTATTTGTTACAAAATCCAAAGTGTTAATATGATTTCCTATTCTCTTTTTTAGTTGATTATCAAAGAAAGGGGTACACCCATTTGTACAGCACCACACAGGTATATGAAACTACAAAATGATTATTTTTCTCCTATACATGTCTACAAATTATTCTAAAATCCTTTAATTTTCTTTTAGGTGTCAGTCCGGCCATTGCAACACACTCAGTATGAGAGATTCATTCCATCAGCCTTCCCCTACTATGCTAGTTCCTTCTCTATGATGTTGGGTGTCATCATCTTTTCTTGGGTATTCCTTCATTTTAAAGACAAGGACAAAACTGAGTAGTTTATTAGTAAATTTAATGAGAATAAGAATGTAAAAATATTGAATGTTCATTATTACCATCACTTGAAGCAACCAGTCAAAACATTTATCATATTGCTTTACATTTCCCTACATCTATACCTACATAGTTTTAATAATTAATCAAATAATAATAATATCATGTGATTATTTCTTGTTACATTCTTGTTTTTTTTAAAAAAAATTAATTGTTATACTACCTTGCTTCATTTCCATTCTTGTATTCTTATTCAAGTTATTCGTATTAATTGTTGAGTGATAGGGAGATAAAGAGAGCAAAAGAGTGAGAAAGAAAAGAACACACACGTTGTCGTTATTTATTGTACAAATTATGCAATAAATTTTTATCAGAATTAACTCTGATCAAATCCTTATTGACACTTTCTCTCCATTGATACGAGATTAATAATTCCACACATAATATTCCATAATTGAGTAAGTTCATCATCAAAAGTATTCTCTCATTTATTGGACCAATTTTGGATCATTCCGATACATAATATGTATATAGTATCTGATTTTTATATTTCCAATGGCAAAGTATTATACATAATGTGAACATCCTATTTAAAATTATGACTATAATTGAAATTTTGGGTTGTGAGAGATTTTCATCAAAAAGAGTAAAATATAAGGTACTCACATCTTCTTAACTATATTCCTAAGTAAACAAAGAAAAATTCCAAGAGCGTATTTCATCATTATGACAGCTTTTCAACTCTTCAACTTCAAAAATTTTCAAATATAAGTACATAACACAGTGTTACTAACACTACGCAGTAGCTTGCCAGTCAATAATATCAATTTAATATCCTAAATAGTAATTATAGTTCAAAATGTAGTTTACATCATTTACATAGTATTGTCGTACAAAAATACGTAAAAAATATATAAAAAATGTCACTAACATTACGTCTTATTCTTTGACGTACTACAAACTTCTAGTTTAAATCAACAATACATCTCAACATTTTCTGCTGCCGACTTGTACTAGTTTCAGTATAAAATATTTAGAAAAAATCCCTACAGCATTACAAGTAGTACATATAACAATGGACTTCAAAGTAAGGATATTGTGCAGACTAGTTCATGTTGAGTGGTAGTATGTAATTGGCAAAGGATTAGGATAATTGAAGGCAAAGACAAAAAAAAATTCATTTTGAGTCATTATAGCATTATATTATATACAATATTTTGCTATAATATTATCCCAGAAAAATTGACGGCTGGACACAAAAAAAATCAAGGACTTAAGAAAAGAGATAAGTCTTAACAAATAACAAAAATTATGTAACATTATTAATAGAACACATAATTTCATATATGTATTAAAAAACTACTTAGCTGCAGTACTCATTTACATTTAACATTTGATTCTTTCGTAAATGATTTGCAAAACAGTAGTACTTTCAGATATCACAAATACAGCCAACAACTGTGCTGGCAACCTCATATACTATTCTAGCCTCAAACTGTACAACTATTTGACAATGCCCAGGTCCCAATTTTCAGAGATATCAGAACCCATAGAGGATGGTGGTTGAGGAGCTGGAGGAGGTTCCAAATTACTGAAGTCTGTGTCTGAACTCGAAATTAATTCCCCTTCTTCTGCATCAATCAGTTGAGACATTCTCCGGACTGAAAACTTCTCAGGACTCTTCTCTCCGGCTTCTCTCCCAGTTTGTCTGTATTTTGGTTGAAATTTTGGCTTAGTACGTTGCTGTTGACGTGGGGGTGATCTTTCCGTTCGGGTAGGGAAATTTCCTTCACTACTAAAACACGAACTGGTCCCTTTGTATTTCCTATCCGTGTCCCAAAATCTGAAAGTAATATTTTTGACAAACATCTTAGGTTATATTATTAGAAGTTAAAAAGACCAAAGTAAAGTTGACAAGGTCAGCAACTGATTATAAAACTTACGCTTTTGAGACACCAGCAACTGTTGAATCGGTGGGTGGTATCGGGACCAATTCATCTTCTTTTGGAGCAATTCGCTTTACTTTTCTGCTCCTATGATGTCTTTTACCCGTCGTCATCACCTTGCTACTTCTGTACAGGGAAAAATACCAAATGTTCATCACATTTCATCATTATGATTCAATGACTTGTCCGTCTATTCATTTATAAGTCATGGATATCACAATAAAAAATGACTTACATCACAGAACTAGAACCACTAGGACTAAATCTCCTCTGCTTCCTCGAGTATTCTGACCCAGACTCTGGGGACCTGGATCTTCGACCTTTGTAATCATGGGAACTCCGACGACGTTCAACAGGAGAACCAGAACGCCTTGAAGAGGAGTCTCTTTTTTTCTTCTTATGCTTCTTCGTACTGGATTTAGATCGCTTTCTCCGCTTTCTTTTTCTTTTCTCTTCCTCCTCGTGTGGAACCTACATTAAAACAACAAGTGACACCCATCCAAGTATTAGTAACTTGTATAATTATGACTTTTTAAATTTATCCATAAATGTTAACCATCACACGAACAAACCATACACGTAATATCCCATAAAAAAGTGATAGCTACATGAAACAAATTGTGGCGTCGACATATTTCTTTGGATGTAGTATGCAATATATATATCTTAAACATTTTCTAAAATAAAAGCGGACATTGTATAGTATAATATACAATACTAATTTGTAACACGAATTTCGTACCTATGTATAAAATTTGAAATTAAAATTAATCTAACTTTTAAAAAATTCATTCAAAGTGAAAGTGAAGGAATTTTTACACACATGATTTCAAGTAATGAGAGATGTGCAATGAGACTCAAAAGTATGCGTGTTTTTATGTGTTAGTAGTTGGATTTGATTGTCCTTGTTAGGTAACACTTACTTCTTTCTTTCGTTTTCGTCTAGTCCTAGTTTTCCCCCTATCATCTTTGTGTTTGCGCTGTTGTCGTTTATGATCAATACACAAACCAACAGTGTCCGACCTACTAGGTTTTAAGGATCGAGATGAGGAAAGTTTGTGTGCAAGTGCAGAGCTCGTCAACCTGCCCCTGTGTACATTAAGTGATTGTTGATTTCGATTTGAAGAGTGGCCAACACCAGTACCCTGTCTATTCTTTTCCTTCTCAATCATGTGTAATATTCCAAGGGGTAATTTTGGTTGTTGTTGTTCATGTGACACATCATCTTGCGCCGTCAAATCGATGACCTCTTCACCGTGAACTTCTTGTCCCTTTTCTCCAGGAGAGGATGATCGCACAGTGGATTCAGTTTGAAGACGATCAAACGTCCTGTCGTCCGGTACAATGGAACTGACATTGACATCCGGGGCTAATTCCGTTTCCCATGGATCATAAGGTTCGTCATCACTTGTTATCCAGCTTTGACTATGACTTAAAGATGGACTGGGACTCCGACCCTTCACCTTCCTTCTTCCTCCTTGTCCTTTGTTTTTCGCAGAAGAACCAATTGTAGGCAAAACATCTTGTGATCGGTGGTCTGAGATGATTGGGATACTTTGGAGTAATGTGGATAACAAAGGTTGTTGTTGAGTGATTGTCTCAATAGACCTTGGATGAATATTACCACCTTGGGAAGTCAAAACTTGATCTGCCTGCTCTGCAATAGCTATGAGTGCGTCTAAAATTGAAGGCTCCTGTGGTTGCTGTTGAATAATTGTCTCATTCGGTCTTGTTGTTGGTAATTTTATGGACTCGGTAGAAACTTGCTGAATTTCTTTTTCCAGTTCTTCATGTGGACCGTCTCCCGAGTTGGTAGAAAGAAGAATAGATTCTTGCAGTCTGTCAGTTCCCACATTCTCTTGGACCTCTAACAAAGGAGAAATATTTACAGCTATTGACTCGTCCACGACTTTTGCATTACTTGAGACATCAGTACTTTCATTCTTCACTTTTGTCTCCACCCTTCTGTGGGCAACGGATGAACGGTTCTGGGAATGTGAAAGGTCCTGAAATAGCCGCACAAATCATAGCAAAAGACATATTTAGCGATTAAACATCAAAAATAATATAAATCCTACCCTTCATTCCATCATAAAACTACTCAAATTTTACAAACAAAAAAATATTTCTAAATCAAATTAATTTAGAAATTTCGATGTCAATTTTTTTGTAATTTCAATTCCATGGATTATAGATCAAGGGCGCAATGACAAAAGAAAGAGAGAATTAAGTAGCTACTCTTTAACCTAATCTCTGAGAACATGAGAACGAGTGAAAAATTAACTCCCAGTGCTCAGAATAATCGTCAAAACCACAAAAAGCAATCTCTACATCGAATCCACAACACTACATTAATCACACAACATTTCGTATTTCAAAATAAGTAAATGACCTACATTTATCTAATTAGTTGCACGGACTATAACCAACCCTATCTATTCCTGTCCGAAAGAGACCAAGGAATCCTTACACATATTTTATGAAGTCTTTTCGAATAGAGATAAAAATTATAGTTCTTAATTTTTGAGCCCACATTGCACCAGAATTTAAAGCATTTGTCAATAATAGAAAAGCAAAAAATAATATGGGTACACAACCGAATGTCCCCGTTAC
>WJFB01001745.1:0-26675 GCA_009870185.1 Pygmarrhopalites habei
GATATCTTCGGGGTTTTTAGTCTAGTGGGGTCCAGACAAGTCCGAAAAAAATTATTTCGGCGAGTTGTGCCAAGGTAAATGAACAGGTAGAAATTTATGGACCTGTTTACTTAAATATATGCCTTACATTATGTCTAGGGAATACAAGTTAATTATAAAGCTGTCCTACACCATAGGCTAGGCTATCTTTGCTCAGAAGTCTAAGAAATGGGTAAAAACTATAAATGCGGTATAAATACTGGAATCATTACTGTATTACATGAATATCAGAATTCTGTGTCTTAAAAGTATAGGTAAAATGCGGTACAACACGACAGTTATGCAGAGTATTAAAAATATGAACATCACAATATATAAAGTTTGGAGAAACTAGTAAGAAGACAAAAAAGTATAAAAGGTCAAACCCTCATCATCAGTTTGATAATAATAGTGTTCAACAATATCAGTCTAAAAGTCCATAAAAATCGGGTTCAAAAAATCAATTCAATCTCTTTTAAAAGACTATAAAAGTTCCTACCCCATGATCCTTCTTTCCTATTAATTATTACTTTGGAAGCAAAATCCAAACCTGGCACTTTCATTCATAAAAGTTCTCTCCATCTCTCTTTCTCTCTCTTCATCTCACTCGGCAAGACTAATAAACTCATAATCAAGCATTAAAATCTATTAATACAATATGGTTTCAAAAAAAAACTCAACAATCTTTATCCTTACTATTTATATAATATATTTCTAATATATTATGACTCTTTCATTTCCATGTCCTGCAACCAAAAAAATATATATAAAAGTATTTTTGGAAGTGTAGTTTGCTAGAGCTAAAATATATTATATCATATGTCATCTACATATAATTTTCTTTTTTAAAAAAACTCCGATTAAGAAAAGGTACAAATAACGAGGAGGAGGACTAGAAGAGCAGATGATATTTCCAAGGTGAGAGATGCACATTTCAGGGAATCCTGATACTGTTGATGAATCTCATAATTTTCGTTGACAGTACTACAATCACTACAAAGTTCATGACAAGGTGGACATTTTATTCCGCCACGATGCAACCATTTGTTTGCAATCAACTGAATCTTCAACTCCTGTCCCGGGTAATAGCAAGTGAAAGTTTTGTTCTATAATTTTTTTCAAAAAAAGGAAAGAGAGTTCATAATCCAACTCAATCCAGTAATAATCTGATTGTTTGAAAATACTGAACATTATTCATATTTTGATGTACAACTTACCGTAACTAAAATATGCAAAAGTCCATCTATATTTAAAGTAAAAGAAAGCATTAGCGAATGACGTTTATTTTCACAAATGTAAAAATAAGAAAATGTTTTTTTATTACCTTTACAATAAGTCTTATAACAGCCAGATCCCCAATGCTGCCAATGCCTTTTTTGAGAACAGGACCTAGAAGAAAAGATGCATGTCCAATTTTTTAAAAAAAAGTTCTATGAGAAGAAAATTATGTTCCACTTAATGTATACCATTTGTCTTACCTTTCCTCCCACATTTCCTTTGTATGATAAAAACACTTAGCACCCTCTCCGTACTCTTCCAAAGCGAAATTTTTCTAAAATTGAGAAAATAAATACATTGCCCCAACTCTTGATAAAATTTTCGAGAAATCATCAAACTATTTATCCCACTTTCTTATAATGCTCACCTCAGGCTCTGGATTGTTTTCATCGTAGTAGCAATGTGAACCTAGTTATTACAAAATGCACTTTGTTACTCAAGCTAAGAAACTGATAATTCTAGTAAACTATGGATAAGATTTGAGATATCCGTAAAACTAATAGTTTCCCCCACCTCTAATGATTACACTGTTAGCTCTCCACATAAATTCTTGTACATATGGACAATAGTCAGCCAGAATAACAGAACCCCCTGTAAAAATGGACAAAACGAATATCTAGTTAGTCCGAATCAAAATAATATTTTAAATAAAATTTTTTGAAAGACGAAAATATATCTCACCGTAGTAAGATACATTGGCTGGGTCGACATGGGGCAATGTTTCAAAATTTTGATATTGAGTGGGGACAGGTAAAGGATACTTGACCAGATTACACAAAGCTACGGAACTATGATCTTCTGTGAGATTAAGAAAGAAATATTTGATATTAGGTTAATAGGTTGACATAATGCACTGATAACAGCATATCTTTCTTGTAGTCAGGATTTGTCAACTCATCGATCAAATTGATTGTGAAAACATTTTCCACTATTTGTAAGCAGTGCTTATTAATGCACTGACTCGTCTTAGGCGAGCTTTTCATGTGAAGATTTGATCTCGTTTCGAGTTGAAAAATGCTGATTTACTTCAAGTATTCAATAATACAGTAATCTTACTGCTGCAAACCGTCTCCAGTGGATCCGATTTAATTTTATTACAGAAAGGTAATGGATCTCGTCGATTGGCTTTCACTAAGGAATCACTCATCCACTCCATACAAGATTTTTTGACAAAATCACAGCCTAGTAAATGACCCCAATTTAATTCTTGAGCCTGTGGAAACAATAAGAGACACAGGATATTTAAGTTATACAGCGTGTCCTTCATGTGCTTTTGTACAGAGTAGGGAATAACATGTTTTCTCACCATGTCATAATTTGCACGGTACCATCCCGTATCCTCCATCAAGGCTAGAGTAATACGGGAGTAAACAGGATTTTGTGTGTGTGTCCCTGTCATTGCTTCATTTTCGAAAAGACGTTTTTCCCAGTGAGTTAATGCTGTCCCCTCACCGCCTGCACACATGTCATAATTTATTATTAAACTAAATCATGTAGATTTTAAAATGAGATGGATCTATATAGAACTGTTTTAAAGACTAAATGTTCCACCTTGATCTTCCAACTCAGCCCCCTCCAAACTACTACAATTAAAATGTTTTCGAACTTCCTCCACCACTCTGGGTGTCACCATCATTTGCATTTCCCGTGTCACGTTGCCCTCTTTAACTTTCCAATCCGGTCTTGTGATAGTCCGTATAATTTTGTCACTCCATTGCCTCGCTTGTAGTTGTTCATTCAACGGTGGTTTTCCCTTTGTGTCCCGTGGTGTTAATGGAGCTCCTAAATAATGGGGAGTAAAGTTATTTATTTCTACTGTACGTCAGAATAAACGGCACACGGACAATTGTCATTTGTAATTTTTTCAACTCACCATCATCATCACGAAAAAATGCATAGAGTGAGACGGAAAAGCCAAGAGCGTGTAAAATTTCATGTTTAACCGTGGAAATGAGCGTGTCCAACTCTTGTAGTTTTGTATTAATACTCTTTGGGCATAAATTGGCATGTCCGGCAATGGGTCTGTCCAACGCTGATTCCTGTTGGCAGTGAGCAGCATAGGCGACGGTGAATCCATGTTTACCTAACAGAATCAATAGAGAAACAAATTCAGTATGAACAAAAAGAATTCAGAATGTCAGTAGATATGTAATTGACCTCGTACTCCAAATAACATAGACATATGACATATAATGCTTGTAGTACTCACAACGATGAGTTTGAAGAGCAGACACATAGAAGACAAAGTCAGCATTACCAATACCAGGCCCTGATGTACTATTAGTCACAGTTTTACAATTATGACCTGACTCATCACAGGCTCGACAAACAGACCTATAATGAAAATACAGAGATTGTTTTTTAAAATGTGATAATCTTTGACATTGAAACAATTTGATATTATAGTATTTGGGTAATGAAATGAAACTTACAAATGTTCTTCTGGAACTTGGACCTCTCCACACATAGTTTTTGCCTCGCCTGGTAATGCATAACAACAAAATTATAAGTTATTTCTACAAAGAAACTCTGAAATAGAATGTTTTTTCAGATATCAAATATCCTGTCATACATTGTAATTTGCAGTAAGGATGAGGATCATCGGCCTTGTAGTACACTTGTTGATTTGGACAACGACGATTGAGTAAAATACGATTTTCAGTTCTCCGAACCATCAATGCTTGTTGCCAATATTGAAGAGCTTGTGGAAGGACAGTATTATTGATGAGATCTAGGATATGAAAAGATATTAACAATTGGTGTAATAACATAAATTATTTATGGCATGATAATTGTCCTTTATATCCAAATATCATACCTAACTGCTGTTTCTCTAACTTGTAGACACTTTCATCGTAGTGCAAAACAATCCGAAGTGGTTGATCTATACTTCGTTTTCTAATGACATGGAATGGTTCTGATGTGGCTGCAAAAATGATTTCATCCGGCTTGGGATAGATATGATTACATGTAGGAATGAGATTTGGTAATGTTACAGGTTCATCTCCTTCTTCCAAGGAAGTAGTTGTGGTTTGAGATCTGGATGAGTCACAACTCATAATGGATGGAATTCTTGCAAAAAATATGCAAACAATTATTGCAAATTTTTTGAGAATCAGAATTGTGGGAAGATTCATGTCTTAAATGTAATAGGTTCATGTCCATCGGGGGGCTTCTTTAGTCCATTAGTAGTGAAGGAGGCTCTTAATATTTTTGTTCCGGTCTCCTTTCCTCTTCCTTTTTTGATGTCCTGCTCATCAAAAAAGAGGTTGTGCCATATTAGGAGATGACAACAGGAAATGAAACAAGTCACTTTTTTTGCACGACTATCAAGTCTTCTCCACTCTTCTCCCTCTGAAATACACACAAATAAACAATTAAAGAATACATAACAAGTTAAAGTAGATCGATGATAAAGATAAAATCAATTTGTACTTACGATACAGATGATTTTAAAAATATTATTTGTACATGTAAATATAGAAAAGTCGGAAGTGAGTGTCTTACCAAGAAGGACTTTTTTTTGTGTCGTCCACTTTCTCTGTGTTGTCCTTCTTGTCACGATTGTTTGCACACAATGATTAGTACAAAGTTAGAGATGATTGTGGACTGATTTGACAAAACAAATTGGAAACTGGCACGGCCGTAGAGAACCCCTCGCAGAGTCCATCTAGCCAGATGAAAGCACTTTCGAGCCAATATGTACGTTCCATGTATTCCTTCACTGTCGCCATATGCTGTACACCCGACCACGCTGTAGCGGTATCGAGTTGGTGAATTTTACTGATTTAGTCAGGAAATTCTCGGACAATTCACAGGAAAATATCACAGAGTCCTTTTTAAGCACAAGGTAAGTCCCGTCTGTCTATTTCTGAGTTGACTTGTATTTCGTATGACCGGAGTTTTTTTCACTTACATTTGAGAACTTCTCTTTGACCGTGTTGAGAGTGTTGACAAAAAGTTGAGCTAAATTTAATTTAATTTTTTTCTTTCACAGACGCAAAAATGGTTCTTATGAACGCTTTGGCTGATGCCTTAAAGTCCATCAATAATGCAGAGAAGCGTGGTAAACGACAAGTTCTCATCAGACCATGTTCGAAAGTCATCGTCAAATTTCTCACAGTAATGATGAAACATGGTGAGTGAAATAGTGCCGGTCAAGTACTCTAATTTTTATTTCTTATTTCCATTACAAATTAAATAAATATAAAAACATATTTTCGTCTGTGATTAATTTTTTTGACCCAATTTTGATGGTGTCCATTCCATTTTTAGTTACGTAGTATGTTTACACATGTCAAATCTGTTTGTGAATTAATACAGGTTACATCGGAGAATTTGAGATTGTTGATGATCATAGAGCAGGGAAGATAGTTGTTAACCTAACTGGACGACTAAACAAATGTGGAGTTATTTCCCCTCGCTTTGATGTTCCAATTAGAGACATCGAAAAATGGACAAATAATTTACTCCCATCTAGACAGTTCGGGTATGTCGGTTTTTTTGTCTCTTCATGCTTAATGTACTCATCAATTTAAATTACTTTTACAAAGATTTTAATGAGATAGTGTGCTAATCTCGTCCGTATTCTTTGTTCCTTGACAGTTATGTTGTGTTGACGACCTCCGGTGGTATCATGGACCACGAAGAAGCCCGTCGGAAACATCTCGGAGGGAAGATATTGGGATTCTTTTTTTGAGCAAAAAAAATCACTGTATTCCGAAAATGTTAAGATCCTGGCAAGAAAATAAATAAAGTTTATTACGATCCAATTCTTCCTCGATCATTTTCAATTTGTTTGTTCTTGAGTGTGTTGGTTTATTTTCATTTTCAACACGGAAGCTATATTTTGAAATAATCGTCTGATTTTCACTGGGACTTGTATGTGCAGTAACTTGGATTTTATTTAGGTCGTAATGCAAAGAGTAATAATGCCTTGTGCAGTATTAGTGATCTCTGTCGTAATGAGTTCACAGCCTACACAAATTATGCGGGGCCGCAATAGTTTTTAATTAAAAGTTCTCGATTGAAGAGTATTTTAGTACAAAAATATATAAAAAAATTTTTATTACAATTTCCCTAATACAAACTTTCTATACTTGTACCACGTAGCATAACACCCCTACGTAATTGATCAAAGGACTCGACAGTGAAGTTGATCTCATCGCCAATATTCCAACCGTTGAACTAAATAACAGACAAAAAGGGTACATAATTAGCACTGTACAAAAAAAACATTTGATGTCAAAGCATTCTACATGGTCAAACTTGTTTTCACAAACCTCTTGGTCATTTTGAGGATATACTGTTGATACAAATGTTTCAAAAACCAAGCAACTAGCAGCGTTCTCACCAAAGTTTGTAATAGTACCTATTAATGTAATGTACAAAGATACACAATCTATGAAACGAAAACAACAAGTAGTACTAAATCCGCAACACATAAAAACAATAATAATTATTGTAACTCACCTTTTAAATTCTGACCAATCGTTGGCCTATATATGTAACGAACAACATTAAATTTGTAGTAAATATAAGGATGTGGATATAGACCCTGTTTCCCTGGTTCGCACAGTTGACGAGGACGTCGAAACCCAATTAGATAACCTTTAAACCTACACAAAGTCAAAAGGAGAATCATAATTACTATAATTTTATGCAAAAAGTTCATTTTTCACTTCATGAAGACATAATAAGTAAATACTTCACATTTACAGTAAATGATTTACTTACTCTTTTGACCATTTCCCTAAATGTTCCCTTAGTTCTTCCATAGCTCCGCCGACAATATTTCGGATCCAGAAAGGATGAATTCCAATTCTCTCTATAGATTCTACTTTATCACACAACCCATCTTCTAAATATTTCTCCAATTCAGGTGCTTCCCACGTGGCAAGGGTAGGATCAGGAAATGTGCTTTGGCCACAGACATAGTCCATTTTAATTAAACCTGTGAAAAAAAATTGAAAATTGAAATAAATATACATGTAATGATTATGATAAATCAAGGTAGTAATAAAACCAAATTAGCATACATTAATAGCAAAGTATTTTAAAGACAACATTTATAAAAAGTCGAAATGCAAGCCGGTAAGGACTTTGATTTCCAAAGTTTCCAAAAACTCACAAATCCGACTCTTGAAACAATCAACCACATGAAAAAATAAAAAATACGTGAATTGGGTTTAAAGAACTTACTTTTTAAACATGATTTCCTTTAACTTTGAGAATATTATTCGCCAAAAACAGATTGATTCTGAGACAAAACAGAGCTGAAAAATAATTATCCAAGAATATCTCACTGAGCGGCAGACGGATTCAAACCGGGGGGCAGGGGGGGGGGTAATTTCTTCAAGACAAATAAAAATGAATTAAAATTATGATGTGTCCAGTGATGATGTTGATGTTGTAGATAGACTGAACATATTTATGTTATGTGGATCCATAATTTGATTACCATCATGACCCATCTTTGATACAGTAAAGGGAAAGCTCACAATGGAAAACTGAGGCAGTGAAAGTTTCACTGTGAAAATCTTTCTCCTGCATAGCGTCACTGCTCACAACTGCCGAAGAGAAAGGCCGCTTGACGATTCCATCATAAAACTTCCATGGGTCAAACTTAATTTTGTCAGTGGAGTTTACACATTGTACATGTGTAGTGATGACGGAAGTCAGTCCACTATCTGTTCACATCATTTTTACTTGGATGACATTCAATGGGAATCCATGTAGATGCCCAATTTTGTGTGAATGTTTTTAGAGCTATAAACGATACTATAAGCTGTACAACTACAAGTATGGCATTTTATTTATTATTGTAAAAAAACATAATGATTGTACATTTAAATAATTTTGAATATCAATCATTTAAAAAAGCCATTTGGAACGATTACTTGTCTCTCTCATTCGACATATAAAAATATATAACTACAAAAATTAATTGACATTCAGAGCCACACTAGTCAATTAAAAAGTCCTGCAAAACACATGACCTAATAAATAATAATAGGGTACACAGTTTTAGCGACTAAATCTTTCCCATCATTGTAACTGCTATAGGTATCACCGTAACCTTTTGACTTTTGAAAAATCTCTTCACATATTTTCATTCTAGAGGCGTACGTTTGGTACCAGGTTTTTATCAGTCTAGTCAACAAAAAATTAATTAATGAAACTCAAGTCAAGTCAAATAAACTTGAAACATAATTTGTGTAACCTAACCAAATTATTATAAAGTTGGGGTTTAGACTAAACCGTTTCATTGAGTTGTAGGTTTTTTTGCTAAACAAAGGTTCTTCTGTTTCCCCCAAAATAATGTTTGTCTTTGTCTTTAGTGAAATGAAACTTAAAGTGTTGAACTGTTCCCTTTTTCTATTTAAAAATACCCTACTTTTCATGTAGACTGACTCATTCGTACTATATATAAAGTAAGTTGGCCTATGTCAACATTGACTGACTGTGCATACACCCTCCTCCTATCTTTGTTACATCTTCCCATTTTCTATTTGTAATATTCCACATCCACTGTAAATCAAGATTCTCACATGGAATGTCCTTAAAGTCAAGAAACTAGACTCTACTGTTGAGTGCTTCCTTTATTCTTCTCACCCGTACAAATTTTCTCAAGCTCATCATCGTCATCAATATCAAGCTGAGAACATTTTGTACACTAAAGAAGGAAGGGAGCAGTCTTTGTGTCAAAGACAAAATACACAATCCAACTTGACTATTACTTTGAGAGTAGTAGTTAGTTAGTTAGTGAACAGAGAGTTATTTTGTGTGTGCGTGTGTGGAGAGAGAAAAGAGTGCAGTGCACCAAAAAAGTCTCTCATTGTGATGATTTGGATTTTTTAAACAAAAAACAAAATCTTGTTGACTATGACGAGTAAAGTTTACTCCGTTTTGTCGGCAGTGAGAAGAGTTCCAATTCGGATCGTCAAATCAATTTTGTTCATTCTCCTCACAGCCTCCCTCGTCCCACTCTTCTTTGCTCTTTGGATGTTGAATGAATTTGTGAGAAGAGCCATCATCACTCCCCTCCTCAAGTCTCACACTGGAGGAAAAGTAAAATTGGTGAGGGATGGGGCGGACAATATATTTTCCTACAAGAAATTTGGTAATTCCAGAAATATTCTCATACTGACAGTGTACAAGGACAGGATTGACCCAGATGTGTACGGTCAAAGATTCCTCGACAATGTCATCAATTACAAAGGGAAGAATGGTCAACGACCCTTTGAGAAACTCAAGACTATCTACACTAAACAGTTTGGTTACTACTGCTGGAAGGAAGTGGACAATTTTGATATTCGTAATCATGTCAAAATGTACAATCACATGGACAGCCCCAATGAGAGTCCCAAGTCAATCATAAAAATTGGTGAGAATGGTGACTTTGTGGTGACGGAGTCGGGGATGATGGACATCCTGAGTAGTCTGGCTGTTGACATGGATGAGAGTCAACCGCAGTGGGAAGAAGTGATTGTCTCTCGATTTGTCTATGACCATGAAGTGGAGGAGGAGAAGGAAACTGGACAATACCGTGTCATACCCGGGACGGCTGTTAGGAGTGCCCGGATTTTTCGATGCCATCATTGCTACATGGATGGAGGTTTGTACTAACATTTTCAGTGTCCACTCGACTTCCATCATTATTGAATTTTATAATAACACATTTTTCTTTCTTTAAAGCCTCTTTCCTCCTCATGACGAGTAATTGTATGATGGAGGAGGATTTTCCCTACACTGGTGACCCGACTGCTCCAAATCGAATGAGTAAAACTGACATTGTTATCCATTTCATTCGTTGTGTTCTCTTTGGTTTTGCCTCAATTTTCAAAACCATGTTGACGGCTGCCACGGTCGACAATCGTTTTGTGACTCGAGAATTCCGGGGAAAGTTTCATCATACATGGAGTCAACCCATTAATGTGAGTCTTATGAAAGAAATCCGAGCAGCCACTAAATGTAGTCTTCCAGCTCTTCTGTCCTGTGTCACTGGGTCAGTCATACTCAAATTTGATGAGAAGTTCCCTCAGAAAGAAAAGTTGACTGAGAGTCCAAGAAGACATTGTTTTCCTCCTTCGTCTGACCCGAAAAAACTTTTGCTTGGGATGATTGGGGCTGTCATTCCTTATCCAGATATTTCACCCCGAAATCGGTACACTGTTGTCAACTTCCATATGCCAACAACTTCAATGACCCGACTTCAACGACTTGAGTTGATGAGAGAAAAGATCAAGAGATTGAGTCATAGTGAGGATTATCTTGTCAACTTGTGGATGTTCCAGTATTTTGGCAAGTTCCCAGCTGCTATTGTCCAGGTAAAGACAGAAAATAATTTGTGTTGGGGATAAAAGGAACGTATTTCGGAAAATTTAATTAGATCATCATTATTATCGTGCAGGCTTTGATGAAAAATGGCGGGTCTCCAGTCATCATTAGCAATACACCATGGGCCACTCGAAGGGTCAAATTGTTGGGTGATGAGGTCGAGGAGATTGGTGGTTGGGTTCCTCTCCTTGCATTTTCTGGTACAATAAATTTAGTCTCTTTTTCTCAAAAAGAAATTGTGATTTTCCCCAAAATGATTACTAAAATTTTGTGTGTATATTTTCAGGACTGGGACTTTTGATTACACGTTATTGTGACACAATCAGATTTTGTGGAGTGGCTGAGGATGCTTGTTTGTCAAAGGAACAACTGGATTTTATAGTGTCAGAGATTTCTCATGATATGCAATTGTTGGGTCAAGAATGTGCAGTGGCTAAAGTTGTGGGAGAGGACACAAAAAACTTCCTTGTATAATAATTCCATGATTTTTCTACAATTTTTTTGATATAAATTTGTTTCCACCCTCATGTGAATATCCATTCCATTAGTTTTGATATTTCTAAAAGAATGTTTTAAAATAATTATAATTTGTTAAATGATTCCATTTTTGTTTTGACTCAGTCTCCCTATCTCTCTCCAATTCCAATTTGACTCCATTAATCTCTGAAGCGAAGCTTTATAATGATTTAAGGAAGCATTTTTCTTGTTCTTCTCACTTTCTCTCTTGCCCTCAAGTTTAGTCAACAGAGTGTTATTTGCTTGATACTGGCTTATATATTGGTGACATAAAGTATTTTTGTTTATATTTACTTAAACTACATACACTTACTTATTTAAATAACATGTTGTAGTTTGAATTGAGAGTATTCAAAATAAAATAATGATACTTTGATCTACTCCAGATTATTCCAATAAGTGACCAGTAATTTGACAGCCACTGATAGTATCATCAGCGTCTGATTCATTGTTTGCTAATACGGTTAAAGTGTGTCACAATGTGTGTGAGTCACGATCATTCTGGATGTACCCTAGGTTTACTTTTTTGACTAACTTTCTATAATTCTATGTACACTTTCTTCTCTCCCTGAAGGAAAATCCCAAAAACGTTTAGTGTCTTCCATTTCCATGCAAGAAAGTTGTCTTGTGAGGTGGGCCTATGAATATAAGACAAAGGGTCTCTTTATCAAAATAGTCCTACAAAATGTAGGCTGAAATTCACATATAAATAATTTACTTTATTGTAAAATGAGACAGTTGATGAAAGAAATGGAAAGTACAGACAAGTCAACATGTGATTTTTAAGGTGTGGTCAAGACAAGTCCAGTGAAAAGATTTATTGTTTATTTTGAGGAAAATCTGCGTCTCAAAATTCTCATGAATCAGTTATTCAGTTGTCTCCACAAGGTCAAAGCTCAAAAACCTCGTACAATTCCTCTCCCTCTCATTATTCAGTGAAAGGACACCTCACAAAATGGAATCTAAATTTAGGTGAAAGCCGTATTAATGTAATGTTGAATGTAACGTTTATTTGACAGCTTTTCAAATGTAAGACTCCGTAAAGTAAATATCATTAGTGATCAGGTGTACAATAACAAATCAAGAGAGTTTGAACACTTAAAATTTCCAGACGATTAATTGAACAAATGTTTTGTAAACATGACAATCACATGTAAACCCCCAAAGCGACTCCTTTTGTGGACTTTGTGTCGCACAATGGACAAACATTGGAATTGTCACCTGAAAGTCTGTCTGAATTAATAATTAATTATGCTAGTGTCAATACAGACATTACAACTTACTAGCACTCTTTTCAAGAAGACACTTTCAATCATGTCTTTGAACTCTCAAGTCAAATCTTCGAAGTTTAAGGATCACACTAGGATACTCCAATTATTCTCCAGTTTCTTCCTCAGAATTTCATAAAGTTTAAAAAGAAATATCAAAAAAGATTTTCTTGTACAATTAACAAAAATATAACTTGCGTAAGGAATGTGGCCCCTTCAATTTTCACAAAGAATTTCAATTTTTATTGTTAGTTTCTTTTCCTTCCTTTCCATATTCGTGTCATCTTCAGAGAGCCAAGTGACTCCAGAATTGACTCATCAAAATATAAGAATCCTCCCAAATACCGTCACAACTACTAGTCAACTATTACATCTACATTTGTCCACTTTCATCCAAGTTCAAAATGATGAATTCTGTCCGTTCACTTTTGTTCATATTGGACTAGAAACAAAATCTTGGGAAACCCACGAAGATCCATATTTATTACTACTACAAGACTCTTTAGATTCTCAATTTAGCCCACACAAAATAATTAATAGTAGAAGTCAAGTGGAGACGATCAAAAAACGGAGGAAATCTGACATGAGGAAATTCCAACCAGTTTGTGAAACATTTGTGACGTTCATTCCAATTGATGAACAATATTTTAAAAACCTTGTGACACACCTGGTCAAATTTGGATATCCAGCTCAAGATCGTTTCATCTTCTTGGGCAACCACACAGCCCTCCATTCCATGTTCAAAGAGAATGAATTGAGAAAATTGAGATTCATCTACGCTATTGCTCTGGACACTTTCAAAATATATTTCACAACATCCAAAAAAGGTCCCATCAAGTCAATCCGGCCAACCTCATTCGATGAGTTGAGTGTCGTACCAAAATTTTCAAGAAATATAATAAATCTGAACAGTGTTCATCTGAAGGTGTCATCTCTCCTCATCCCTCCTTGGATGATGACAGACAGTACAGGCCAACCAAATTCTGGCCTCACTTACTTTATGTTCACGAGTGCAGGTCACAATTACAATTTTACTCCGTCCTTCCACACAGCCTTCAACCAGACCGAAGGGACAGGGAGGGAAGTTGACCCAGGTCGTTGGATTGGGATGTTAGGAGAAATTCATGAAGGTCGTGCTGACCTTGCAATCTCTGCTGGAGTTGTTCTAGACAGACTAGCTGGACCATTTGAATTTACAGACTTTTACTATCCTTTTAAAGGGACATTTGTCACATCATTTCCAAAACCATCTGTCCGTTGGGGTACTTTATTTGAACCTTTTCAACCAACTGTATGGCTTTGGATTATCCTATCCTTCTTGGCTATCTCTCCAACAATTTATTTTACACTTACTCTCGTCCCCGCACAAAATGGTGTTCAATTGGGACCAAAACCCGGGATTGTGATGACCCAGTCAGTTTTAAAGTACAAATTTAATTCACAAGACAAGAAATCCTCCTCCTCTTCTTCTATTTCCTGTCCTCACCTTTTTGACGTCAAGAATGATGAACATTGGAAAGCTTTGTACCAGTCTATAATGAGTCCACTTGGATTAATGATTGAACAGGGATTCGACAGGATTCCAAAGAGGATTCGGTTCATCTTGGCTATCTCCATGCTTTACTTTATAATTTTGGGGACGGGTTATAAAGAGAAATTATTTAGTTTCATAACATTCCCAAAGTACGAGTCAATTCCAAGGAATATCCAAGAACTGGCTGAGAGGACAGACTACAAAATTCTTTACCAGTATTGGCCATCAATTATGTATTATGCTTGGAAGAATAGTAGTCGGAGTGACTTAAAAGCTGTGTACAAAAGATTCCAGTTGGAACCAAATCCTTCGAAATGTGTCATAGCTGCTGCAGTTCAACCCAAAACTGTTTGTATAGCTTATGATTTTGATTTACTCCCAGCTATTGCACATAACCTAACTTACAATTCACATTTCCAAACTGTGTTCATGGCTAATGAACAATTGTTTCCAGCATTCAATGCTGTACCATTTGCTCAGGGTTCCTTGTATGTGGACTCATTTCGACAGATTGTGTCCAGACTGAGGGATTTTGGGCTTCCACCTTTATGGTTTGAGTATATCCTGCGTGAGTACAGGGTCACTGGGAGACAATGGGTTCAAAGTCAGGAGGACAGTTTACTTTTTAGGACACTCAGGGAAAATCTTCAGTTGGAGACGGAGAGGAGGAAGGAGAAAGCACTCAAAGTCAAAGTCCGAGACTTTTTTGTTCTCTTTACAGTCTACTCTAGTTGTGATGTACTGGCTTTGATAGCTTTTCTATTTGAATCTATACTCAAAAGGAAGAGTAGAATACGAATGTGGGATAAAATCAAGTTGAGAATTATGAAAATGAAAATTGTTTGCATAATCCTGTCACATATACCCAATTTTTTTGTTGAGATTTTCATCACTCTGAGGTCAGTCTGTCGAGTTGTTTTTGACTCTCAGAGAATTACACAAGTTTTGAATTTAATTGTGAGTCCTGTGGTTCAGTTGGTAAGATATTTTCATTCTAAAATTAAAAGTTAGGTCATTACTATGAAGAAAAACAGAGATCTGGTATTCAACCTAGAATTTTGTTCTTTATTTTCCTCATTAGAATCAATCATGAGTGTTAGACTTGAATGAACATAATGACAAGAAAGGATAGTCATAATTTTTGAAGAAGCTTTATAATACCTACTAGAGAAGAGTATCTGAGTAAGAGAGAATAATATTTACAAGTTGAGAACCTCACACTCACTCAAAAGTGAGTACATTTTACCTTTTGTTCTGATATTCAAAATAGAAACGAATAGAGATAATTGTATTTATAACCATGACTTTGAAAAATTACAGCACAATAAAATAAAATTATCCTCGCCCCTTCATCTCATCCTCTCTTCTTCGACTGATTATTCAAGAAACTTCTACAAGAATACTTGTGTACTCTATAGTATCTTTTCACATATTACGATCCAGTATCAGAATGTATGTACTTATGTAATGTAATACTGTTAACATGTAATTTCATGGCTGCTAATAAATAATAAATGCTTGAAAAATTCTAAACAAAAGCAAACCTTTACTTTTTACAGAATAGCCTGAGTCTCATGGATGCACAGACAAAGATTATATTGTACATAGTAGACACTGAATAATCAATTTTCAGTGAGACTGGAAAGGTACGACAGTATTATGAGTCTTTAGTTTTTAAAGTGGGATTTGTGATTTTTTCTCCTCTCTCTCTCTCATTTTACATAAACTTATTTATACTATTTTATAGGGAGAAAAAGGAAGTATTGTATTATTTACACAGACACACACACACGAAGAAGGTACTGCACATCCCAGCCATTCCTTTAATTTTTAATAATGAACTCAAGATGAGTCTATCTTCTCCTAATCTCTTGTATTTGTACAAATACAATACACACAATATAAAACAGACGGCATGATTTGCTCTTTTCATTTGATCGTCATCGTCACTCTGCGTGTGTGTGTGTGTGTGTATGCGAAGACTAGATAATATTCTTAGCAGAGTTTACACCTACACACAAGTGCGAAAATCGTAAAAATTCAAGGTCGGACGGAGCGATTTTAAATTTTTTCACAAAAAAAATTGTGTGCAGTTTTATTTCTTCTCCATCATTTCTAAAATATCTTTTTAAATGTCTCATTTTTAAAAAATTACAAATTACCTACAAGTTCTAGCTACCGCTTCCAACATTTCCATCCTACTTAAGAAGTAGCAATGGGAAAATTGGGATTGACCCTTTGATTGACCTTTTGATTGACTAGACACTACTTTTTTTCCGCATGTGTCAGCATTACAAATTACGACTGGTATGTAATTAACTCATTAAAATTTTCCAAGCGTCCTCCCTCACACACTTAAGTAAAGTAAGTCTTAACGTCAAGAAGTAACAACATGTGATTCTTTTATATTTCTCCTCCCTGCACCCATCTCCTCCTCTCCGTGTACTTCATCTTCTATTGTCTGTTATTTAGTTGACCACCATGACATATTAACTATGGTTGGTGGGGGTGATTACGCGATTACGCACACACAGTCTCTAAATATACAAGTTACCTCATGACTTGAATTTTTATGGATCCTCCTGTATAATCGTCTAGCAACCCAACAACAACAATAACAATCCTGCCCATCCCCAGACAAATTTTTACACCACACTTCTCAACAGAGTTAGATCGAGAGACTTCATGCTGTGTCAGAAATTGTGTGTGGGCAGGTGATTGCACTACACACACGCTTCTCTTACAACAATATTCAATTGTTGAACTCCAATTTTTTGTCTACACTGATGGAAGTCAGGATGGACAGTGTACAAGGAAAAAGGACAGTAAACGATGTAACTGGAGACAAAATTTGTTCGTGCATCTTTATTGCACACATTTTCAACACTTTTACACATTTTTTCTCAAATGGCTACAATAATATGAGCATATCATCATTAAAAAAAGAAAATTCCTTCAGTACTTACTGAGTGAGCAATGATATCATCCACTATTACAGTGTACACCTTGGTCATGAGTTATGGGCCATAACCCTTGACAATTTAAGAATGCTGTTCAGTGTAACTTCCACCGTGTAAGTCACGGAGAATATTTGAGCGAGAGTTGAAGGATTTTAACTTTAGTAATGACAGACTAGAATTACGTATGGTAAACACGATCCAAATCAATTAGTCATATCATTATTACAAATTGTCACTGTTTTTTTTATATTTCTTTCATCAACCATCATCAAAGCTTTTATTAAGTAGGAGTAAGGATTTAAAATCCG
This sequence comes from Pygmarrhopalites habei, assembly GCA_009870185.1. NCBI lineage: Eukaryota > Metazoa > Arthropoda > Collembola > Symphypleona > Arrhopalitidae > Pygmarrhopalites > Pygmarrhopalites habei. The sequence goes on from WJFB01001745.1 coordinate 17,222, forward strand.
GAATGAAGTTTGTATTAAATTAATTGTGCGTGTCTTGAGGCCTCCTCTCTACAATTATTGAATAATTGAAAGAAATAATTTGATGCGTCATTTGCAAACAGAGACACTCGTACGATAAGAGCTTTCTCTTGATTCAATCTCTTGACATTACATGTACGTATGTACCAATAAATGTTAATTAAATACAAACTTCTACCACGTGTAATACTGACTCTGTTGTGATTTTTATCAGTCTTCCATAAATCATCATATAATCAGGTAAGTGTCTGGAAGTACCATCCAGCCACTTTCATTGCACCAATGCATTGAAGGCCACTCAAGTATATGTACATAGTACAGTCTTACAAATAAAATTGAATTAAATTGACACTCCTCTGCATATCACCTATTAAAACAACTCCTACAGTCAAACCTCCTCCTCCTCCTCATCCAAAAATATCCATTTTTAATGTCCGAATTCCCCCACACACACAAGTTACCAACTTGCATTTTAATTTTGATGGTGCAGTTGACCGCTGATCCCCACATAATTTTTTATTTCTCCAAACCACACACACACACAATCTAAGAATTTAATTATGACTAAGACTTGGTTTGTGTTCGGACAAGTTGTGTCCCACGGTATGAATTTTTATTACCCTGGAAGGTTGTATCCTACAAAATGTAAGTACACCAGTGAGTGCACTTGGCAATCTCCATTTTTAACACATAAATTATTATTTGCCATTAAGTTGAGCTGAACCAAATACAGAAAATTGAGAACATACCACAGTAGACCTAGAAACCCTGGAGTTGACTGTGTGTGTCCTCAATATCTATTCTATTGTCTTTGACCATCCTGTATTATCCGATTTTATCCAGGACGTTGTGCCCCGTTCCATTGTTTGCAGGTACTAACAGAATATTGTGAAAATAGGGAAAATGTATAAACACACCACAAATGTCCTGACAGGGCTTTCCTTCGCAGAATTGTGCTAATTTTGTTTTTGCACATGAACTACATTCATGACCCATGAAATATATTGATTCCAAGGAGAGAGAGTCTATGTACTGTACAGACATTTCTATCACAATTCTTTTTCATTTGTCTCCTTTTCATTTCTCATAGTCCTTCCATAAAACGTTTAAAATGATCCACTCTCTGAGTATTTTTACAATTATTATTTTTACACTCAAAAATACTGATATGTAGGTACATATAAGTAGGTATGTATGGCGAATATGTGTAGCTCAATAAACTTTATACTGCATAAATAACTTCCGTTTCCTTACACCCTTCATTTTTTTGTCCGGTAACAACAAGTAGTCTACTTTTGGTGATGACCACAACTACATTCTTGGACTATTCGTATGCATGCATACAACTTACCTTGGTATACACAGGGATTTAATGGGTTGACGCGGAATGTCTAGAAAATGGACCCTCGTTATGTATTTGTTTGGATTTTTCTTTCAGTTGAGGAGAGAGACACTCGAGAGAGAGAGATAAGATTGACGATTGCTTCACTTTCTCACCTTTCCGTCCCCGATCACACACACACACGATTATATTACTTATTCAGGACAGCGGGGAAGAAGGAGGAGAGGATGACGATGTTTCTGTCTTTATAGACTTAAACCTACGGCATTATACCAGGGCATTATAATCATATCCACTGCACTGTGTCGTAGAAAACAATTTTGCACAAAACCCCCCTCCTTTTCTTTTTTTACTTTCATGCATTATACATGTATGATGTATACATGGATAAAATTGCGAGCACACACATGTATACTTCGCACATAACTCCCATCTCACCCTGTGCAAAAAACCAATAGGGAAAACAAAAGAAGATTTTCTCTCTCCCGTACACACATACTATTATGTACTTGTACTCATTATACATACTCGCACAGTACATTGTTCAGAGAAGAGGCGGTGTGTACTCATTGTAGCACTTGTAAGCTAACGACACTAAATTAAATAGGGGGGCTCAAGAATAAGAGAGTGAGAGTGTGTGTCTATGTGTGTAAGGGAGAGAGAGAGAAGAGTATGCACTTGTCTCTAATGTCATAACTTGGGATCATCATAATAAAAAAGCATGCCCAATATTACTGTACAAACAAAAGGACAATAGTTAGTACGCACATAACATACCTCTACAGTTTACACCCCTACTCCAACACACACACACACCACACACACACACACACACGAAACACATATGGTCCTCCATGAATGAATACAGATATCTCTATTTTCATATATGAATAGCACGTGAATTCTAATGTGACTACAATATGATGATGGTTTCGTCTTGTATAGTCATAATTAGTGTCTATTATGATTTTATGAAAAAAATTGTATTGTACATATAATGTGGACACACACTTTACTGCAAAGTTTTACTCCTTTTTGCTCAGCCACCAAGAACAACGAAGGGGAGGAGGAAAGAGTAAAGTCAACAGAGAAATATAGAAGAGGAGGAGGAGGGTTGACGTCGAAAGGAATGTTTAAAGGAAAAATATAGCATATCATCTTTACTGTACGCTCATCTTTAGCCATAAATAGTTATAAGGTTAATATGATTGTAGCCTTTGGGACGAAAGTGCTTTAACAAGGTGTGGTGGTTGTATTTACTAGTAGTAGTATAGTCAGTGTCTTTTTCTTCTATCCGGCCGAGACAGTCTTCTTTTCATTTACCTCCTCATCCGTCTCTCATCTTCTCACTTGGTAAAAAAACACAAATTTTTTAGCAATATAATTTAGCGTTAGGTATTCTCCCTCTCTCTTCATTTTCTTGTCTGTGTCCTGCCGTGTCTTCAGTACCCTCAACAGTATTGTGTATTAGCCCCATCGGTTTCCCCCTCATTTCTCACTTGACACTATATATATTTTAAGTGTTTGACCACTCTTCTCTCTATCTCCCTCTCTGTCCATACACAAACAGGCATAATAGTATTCTCCCTTCAACACACACTCAATCTCTAATAATATGTAATTAGCTATCTTTACCTGCCGTGAAAATAGAATAGGAGTGAGTGAGGAGTTGAGAGGGGAGTGATTAATGTGTTGGCAAATAATCGACGACGACAAGAAGAAGGAAAAGTGAGTGTAGAGTACGCAGCGGTCTTTCCTTTTTCTCTATAGTCTAGTCTTGGAGTGAGTGAGTGAGGACCATTTGTTGTCCATTACTTACAACAATTGTGGTGGTCTACCCAGGGGAGGTCCACTTCTGGATCAAAACTTTTCTGTAAATACACAAACTACTTCTTATACTCTAGTACATAGTTTAACATAAATCCCATTTTCCGTCAAAATTTTGACCCGCTACATTTTTACTTGTTTTTTCGTCGTTTTCTTCAAATTCGGTTTTAAAATATATATCTGAATATAAATATTTTGAGTACAAATTTTCATTTCAATTTGTATAGAGCATTCTCTGAATATTAGATTTTTGAAATATTTTTACATTATTTTTCCAAAGCCTTCTCCATTATAGTAAGGAAATAAAGAATTTGTCGAGTGAATAGTGCAAGTCTCTCCGTGATTTTAAGCCTTGAGATTATAAAATCAAAGAAAGAATTTCATGGATATCAATTAATTTTCTGTACTGTCACACACAGTTTTGTGATGTGTAAAAATGTTTTCGCCTTCATTCTTCTTCCCTGAAAACACTGACGAGTGTGTTTGTCTTTCAATTTTATTTTGACTAGTTCTAGGAAACATTGGTTCTGACAGAGTGTCTTGTTATTCTTTTGTTGGACACACCACACAAAACACACACACACAACAAACTTAAGAGTGGTGAATTAACTTGTCATGTGATAAATGAGACAGAGAGAGAGAGAGAGAGAAGAGTTTTGCAAAAATTACATCCACTCACTTTTTTCCAAAAAAAACACAAGTATACAAATTCTTACTGGGGAGAAGCCTTCTCCGAGAAGGAAAGGGAAACACACACACAAAAAATTTCCCCACGCAAAACCCTCCCAAATAGATTATGATTTAGTGAGAGAGAGGAGAATTTTTACAGGAAAATTATAATAAGACCAAATTATTTTGTAGTGTGTGAGGCGGAGCGAGAGTGGTCGTGACTTTAGGAAAAATATAAATATATATAAAAGTGACCGTGACAATGGGCACGATGAGAATGGATGGTGAGAAGGGATTTTTTACAAGACCAACAAGAATTGAACGGAGGAATAACAGCAACAATCCTGGACTTGTTCTATTACTATTTGGATTTGTGATTATTGTGGTGGGCTCAGTGGAAGGACAAAACATCAACACAACGACATCTTCTACTAATGAGGTAATGTGGAAAAAATTATTTTCCAGAAAAAAATAATTAAATAACATTAAAGGTAGAAAATAATCAACCACACAAAAAATACTTTACACACAAACACACGCCACATACACAGTACACAGATATGGATGACTAATAAGTAGTCATAATAATAAAAGTGCGTAAACTGTGAGGGAAAAGACTTTTGGTCTCTCCCAAATAGTCATAAATTACTCAAAGAGAGATAGAGACAGACAACGAAGGGGAATCAAAATCATGTAATAAAATCTCATTGCAATTCCATCCTCGAATGTTTTACATGGATTCCTCATGTACAATGTACCCCCTCCTCACATCCCAATCCTTTTTGTTATTGTATTGTACACACAAATTACATGGGCTCGTGTCTTGTATCAACATTTATTTTGATTGTTTGAATGTCTTCTTCTCTGTTTGCTATTTTGTTTCGTAACACACACACACTCACACTCTCACTCACCATTTTTTGAATGTCGATAGAGGGTTGACTTTGTATTGTCATTCTCCTTTTGTGTAAATTTTATGCTAAATAATTTTCTTATCTGTCTAATAATTTATGAAAAATCCTCAGTCTACCAACACCAATCCTACACCAGTTGCAATTTTAAATGGACAACTGGTCATCGGTAATAATAATACCTCCGAGTCACCAGCCTCATCATCATCACCTCCTGAGACAACAATGATGAGTGGACAAATGGTCAACAATAGTAGCAGCAACAGCAGTTTTGACTCCTCCACACCATTAGAAACAATGCCAACAACAACAATGTCCAGTGGTTCTTCAGTCATGAACAGTTCAGAGACCACAATGTCCTCGGCCGGGTCTGAGGTCACTCCTTCTGGTGACACTACGACTGGCTCTTTGGCCACTGGTGGTTCATCTACTACTACTTCCTCTTCTTCTGCTGGACAGTCCACTACTACTTCTTCTGGACAGTCTTCTTCTGTCGGTAGTATTTCCACAACAACTATGAGTCCACAATCCAGTAATTCTTCTTCCTTATCCTCTGCTCCTGGACAGTCGCCTAACGCCAATCTTTCAAACTCGACAGCAACAAACGTTTCATCCGCTCCAGGAACTGGAGGAGATGCTGGACAAGCTCTGTATGCTCAATGCCAAATGAAAACAGGGATTGTGTGCTTTGGTAATCACTGATTAACTGTCCCACCCATTTGTTTTGATTACCAGTTGATGAAGAACTTATAATTAGTAGATGATTGATAATGAATCGTAGGGGACAAGAGAAACTGCATTCAGGCTGGAAATTGTACGTTTTTGGGAGCCATTTCTGAGAATGACTCTTTCATCAATGTCCAATTATTAACCAGAACATACGACCCACCGTACCAAGGTGAAAAAAAACAATTTCACTGAAAATTACTGAAGCATGTAGCGCAAAAATATTGCGTTTAGTGAACAAAGTTGGATTTTTTAACGATTGAAGCTTTCTGTTAATTTGTGTGTGTAGGTGTCAATCTAACTGTTGAATTGTCCAGGGAGAGAAAGGTTTGACAATTTTTCCTTATTTTGTATTGTGGACTTGAGGAACCTTGTGGAAACCTTGCAAATGAACATTACCAAGTTTATGAGTGATAATTATTGTGTTTGTGACAAATTTTTAGGGGAATGACAGTGTGATTCGTTGTAACAGACCACGTTTCAAGAGTTTCAAAATTCGATTGTCCTGGAATAAAGGAGGAAATACGTCGACAACTTCTCAGGTATTATTTTCAAAGTGACAATTAAAATAGCATTGACAAAAGTAATTTTAATAATACATCTACAGTACACTTAGTAGATGGGATGAGTCAGGGTAGAAAAGTGCATGTCGTGAAAAGTATCTTTTTCGAGAGGAGATAGTTATAAATATTAACCAAGGTGTATCATATATTATAATCACACACCTTAAATTATTGTCCCTCTTGGAAATGTGTGAAAAGAACCTTAAGGAGTCACACACCTTAATTATTTTCCGCAGTATGTAACTAATTTGAAATTAATTTAGTCTGGACAAATAAGACTTGTAGAATTAATTTCTCTGGCGAATCCACCTTCAAAATACTTTTCAGAAAATATGTAATGTCAAATATTTCCTCATAAATGATTCAGTTGCCTTTCATTGATCAGACAGACAGTCAGACTGCACCTCATTAATTTTCATTTCTCTCTCTCAGGGATTAAGAATCATTTAACCTTTTTTTTCGAAACCATTATTACGTAATTTATTATACTGATTCAAATGATAAAGTATAATAGTAGACCAAGGTGCACAGTCCAAGTTATTCATTTCCCATTAATTATGAATCTAACAATTGTAATTATAACAGTCTTGAAAATGAAAGGGAAAAACAGGAATGATGATGTACAATTCTTTTTTTAAATGATTTCCACTGATGAATAAAATGGTTTTGCCAGTGCAAAAAAAACTATTTTAACAGCTCAGCACAATTTCAACTGTCATTAAAATTAAACAATGACTAGTATATATTGGAAGGAATAGTAGGAAAAACTCTATTGAAGGAGGATTTATGTAACATGCTACATGTTTTGAAGATGCTATTCTGCTTAAAAAAACACAATAATTGTAGAAAAGAAAAGAAAAGAAATGAAAAACCCGTAGACAAGTTAATCAGAAATGATTTTGTGAATTGTGACAGCCTGGAAACGAGACGAAATTGTCGAATACACTGATAGACAAGTATCAGTTGAAGGCGGAATGTTTGGCGGACCAAGAAAAGAATAACTTTACAATTCCACCTTCAAAAACTCTGGCCCTAAAATTTTACATTGAGAATCAAAATGACAGTACTAACACACTCGTCTCTCAAGGCTTGTCTGAAGTCTCTATTCAAGGTGAGTATTCAATTAAAATTATTTATAAAAAGTGTCAATAAGATGAAGCACACACGAGTAATGGATTCATTTGTTTTAACTTTGAGGCATGCTAATTAGCCTGATTATTCCGCACACAAACATTTCTACCACTGAAACATCCTCGTGATTTATCCTTTTCTTCCATACCTACCTACAAAGTACACTGTCCACACACACACACACACATTCACTCTCACTCTCTCTTCCCTATTGTCATCATTTACCCCTGCGCGCTGTCTATATTTGCTCTCTTGTTTAGCCTTGCAATTAATTAGACCTTTTAATCTTTTACATGCATATCACAAAGCCGTCACCACACACAACGAGTTTATGCAAGTTGACCCAGAAATTTCCTGATTTCCTAATTTTTATTTTAAAAAAGCAACAATGGCCTCTCCCTCTCCCCTTCCTATTGTTCACAACCACACGATATTATCCTTAAATTTAATGATGATGCTCTTTAAATATTCTGGAAATTCTACCTCGAGCAAAATACATGCCATTACTATTACCCCACAACGTGTTTTGTATCCATAATGAATGGAATGGAATGGCATGGAGGGAAGGGGGAGATGAATCAGTTCGTCAAAAATAACGCATCCTCCTAATACAAATTAAACCACTTAACACTGAAGGCTTTTACAAAAGTCGGTGACTCACCTTTCAACTTGGCGACTTCCTAATTAAATCTGAATAATTATATTCACCCTCAACAATTTTTTTTTTACAAAAAATTTATTTAGATAATGCGAGATCAGGCCGGAACATGGGTTCTCCGAGCAATTCTACCGGGCCGGTAAAAAATTCAATTAATTTTGATTCCCTCTATATATTTTCGGGAGAAAATTTTGCAAAAAAATATGAATTTTTGATGCGTTTATGTTTTCAGAGTCCAACCCAGTCCAAGGAAGACACATTGTATGCAATGTGTTTACAAAATACAGCCAAATGTTTCGGAGACACAGCCGGATGTACGGAAGCCCACAATTGTTCCTTCTTGGGGGTCATCAAGGAGAATACGAACAATTACCATGTGTACGTTGTGACGCAAGCTTACCCATCTGTAGACCAAATTTTGACTTTGACCCTCAACCCAGCATCCGATAACAGTACAAATAGTACTGATGGAATGAGTGACATGTCAGGTTATGGGAATAGTAGTGAAATTGATTGTGGACATCCAGATTTCCAAAATGTGACTGTGCAGTCCACTTGGCCATACAGTAAAGTTCCACTTGGGGTAAGATAATTGAGCTTAAATTGAACAATATTAGTCTATCTGATGAATGATTGTTGGTTTTTGTTATTGTACATTGTAGTCACTTTCCCAAGTTTCAACTGGATCCGAAATTCTGGAGGCGATAGTGGACAAAACGACAATCAAGAACAGCTGTGAGAGTTATCTCCAGATGAATTCCAATAGTAGTAGTAGTGGTAATGGGACAATGGGAGAGATAATGGAAAACGAGAATCTTCCATTGAGTTACCAATTTCACCTTGTAAATGGGACACTGGTCCCACTTGGTTTTACCAATCAGTCAGACACAGGTAATGAGCTCAGCAATTAAACTAATTATGAATTAGTCCAGTGAATTATGCCATGTTTAAGATGGCAATTTGGCTGATCATTGTTTTAAATGACAAATTTAAGGAAATGTGACTACATATGCGTACGGGTTGAATGGAACTGCTTATTTGGTGAGTGATAACACAAATTCAATCATGACGGGTCCAGATTCTGGTGATTCAGCGAGTGCGAGTCCAGTGCAAAATAATTCTGGCCCAAAAATGAACCTGATGATGAGCTCCTTAATTTTATGTCTTTCAGCTTCCATTCTTGTCTTTTCCTAGTTACTCAGTACTTGTTACATAATCATTAACTAGATTACTTAAAGATCCACAGATATAGGTGTGTTATTCAAATTATCCTGCAGCTTAGAATGTTAAAGGTCACTCAGAGGGAGAGGGAGAGAAGAACAACTGGAGAGGAGATAGAAAATGTAGGTTAGAAGATTGAATTTTAGTCAAATTGAATGATGTCATGTTTTTCTTTGTATGTAATTGTACTGTGTTGTACTTTGTTCCTCTTTCTTCCCCTTCCTCTTCTTCTTCTCAATTTACTGTCATGTTGTGTTGTACATAATGATGAAACGTGTGTACAGAATTGTACATTTGTAATGCCTTACTTCAACATTTGTTTCAAAAAGCCTGAAAAGCAATCTTGTGTTATGAGAGGGGTGTATGACATGTCAAGGAGAAAAAAAAT
>WJFB01001746.1:2941-26674 GCA_009870185.1 Pygmarrhopalites habei
CCCCCCCCCCCCCCCCCCCCTCCCTCACTTTCTCGTTACAAGAAGAATTATTCATGTCCAAGTATAATTACTTTGTTTAATTCATCACGTAATATTCACTGCTTTCTACCTATTTTTTTCAAAAAAAATAGAAACCCTTCATAAGATTATGGAATAGTTGAAAGAAATATTATTGAGATGTGTACTACATTAAATTCCATCTTCTCAATGTTTGAAAAATAGAATATTGACCCCTCCAGCGTATCGCAAACACAAAAAGTAGACTATACTTATAAAGAAGGTAGTAGCACGAATAAAAACCCAAAACACTTTTCTTTTGTCTCTTTCTCTCTCTCTCTCTCTCGTTTGAAGCTTTCGTGTTTTGAAGGTGCAATTTGTGCGCCTCCCTACTTTTTTCCAAAGGGATTCCAAAAAAGAACTAATCGAATTAAAGTTTGCGGCTACATGGTCAAAATCAAAGGGCTTCATGTCAAAAAAATTTGAGGGTACCAGGGAAAAAAATAATTTCTGTCTTGCTTCTTTCTCTCTCATTTTACTTTGTAATCATCATCGCTGATCTATCCTTTTCCAGTATTTCGAAAAATTGGGAAGTTAGAGGGAAAAAAGGGAGAACGGCTGTAGAATTAAATTAATAGTTTTTAATAAAATAATTTGGATTTCAGGGCAAAGCGCTAGGGTACATGCGAAGGGTTTGAGACTCTGATTTAATTTAAGCGTATTTCATATTTTTAGACAATGATTACAAATTGCGATTGGAGAAAAGAGAAAATTATGAGTAATTAATTGAAACTATTTTATAGCTAATTTTGTCCCAAAAAATTGGATGTTTGTCGCCACGTCCGTTTTGATGTTTTTTGCCCATTTTGAATGTACACATTTGATCGTGGAATTTTACAACACGTTTTGTAGTAATAATCCGAGGGTTCAATAGCAGAATTTTGTGAGTGTATTTATGTACGGAGGTCCTCTTTTTCAATGTATGAAGATTATCGAAGGGAATAAGATGAGGGAGGAGGGGAGGGGAGGAGGGATACACACTACAAATATGTAGTCCATGGAGAAATTATTATAGAGAGGGAATAGCCATACAGCTAGATACATGTACACTTGTGTATATGGTATAGTTATTTTCCGGGCATAAGGATTGCATGCAGTGAATGGGTGGAAACAGTCTTTCAAAATTTGACGAGTTATTTCTTATTTTTTTCCCTAAGCACCTAAATTATTCAACAAAAGGGTTCCTCTCTCTCTTCTCCTATACTTTAACAATATCATACACACATTAGCCTTGTTTCCCTCCTCTTTGTACCATTCTACACATACATACACACACAGCGTACAGACAGAGTGAAGGTAAGGGGAGTTTGGGAGAAAAAATTCTCATAGTTTAATAAACTCAGACGTCAATTCCTCTTTACATCGTCTATGGGTGTATGTATTGTTATACTGTATTGGCATGCAAAAGACTTCCTGCCATATAGACACACACAAAATTGTGTGTGTGTGTAGATATTACACGGTGTTTTTATGTGGTTTTGATATCATGTACATTACTCTTGCCTGATCCTGGCTGTCGTGAACTTGAGCGCGGCTAACGTGGCAGCAAAATACACTTTTACAGCACATATATATATATATGTATGGGGAGTTAGGATTATCCGTCATAATGACTATGTTAGTGTGTGTATCATCCCTGAACGTCCCAACCTAATTGTGATTACAATTTTACAATTGTTCTGGTAAACTTTTTCCTTTTTAACAAAAAGACCTCTCAATTTTCTTCTTTATTTTCCCCTACACTACATATGTACACTACAACATTATATTGGAAAATTAGAGGCTGTACGAAATACAATGTAATGTGTAATGTAGACGTAACATGGAAGATGGGCAGTCCCAAGTTTTCGTGGAACATTTTCAAGGTCCTCCCTTCTCCCTTTGTGGATTATGTATGTATGTGATGATGGGGTAGGGAGACAAATTTCTGCTTTTAATAGTGATGGTCAAATTTTTGCTTAGTTCAGTGTAAATTAGTTGCTTAGTGACAATCAAATCTCTTACACAATTATTTAATTAATATTTTTTTAAAATGGTACGACGTCTACTGGACAAGGTCTTTACGAATTTATTCTAAAAATTGATACCTTAATATTAAGTTTATTTTTATTACAAGACTCAAAGTAATCTATTGACTACAAGTAAACAGTACAAACTAGGATACATTAAGTCATATCAAGAAGTCAAAAATATTATTGTATTCAAAACTGTCGAAAGGAATTTTTTTAGAAAAAAATATCTTCTTATTGTCTTGGGTCATGAATATTATAATCCTCAAAAGAACAATGCAATTTTCCTCCATGCTTTCTACGAAGGACTGAAGTTCAATACAAAACTCTCATAATATTCGATGGATACCCTGTTACCACGTTCGTAATATGAATCCAGTCCTTCATCTTCTTCTTCCTCCTCCTCATCTTCATCTTCCTCCATCCACCGGCCGGCAGTAATTAGCCTGGACAATTTACTTGACTGACGTACTGGAGGTGGATTCTTTGGAACTGTTAACACTTTAACATTTTTAGGTGTCTTGGGCTCTGCTATTTTCGCAATGACTTGAGACTGTTGAGGAGTTGAAGGTTTGACGGCTTTGCCATGGGTATTCATTTTAGCCTCTACTTTTTTTGTCTTGGGTTGTGAAGTTGAAGGCTTGGCTACAGAACGACTGACCTTTGGCATCACCACTGTCCCCACTGGAGCCTTTGAGGATAATTTTTTTACTTCATTTTTGGAAAGTTTGAAGGAACCTGTGAGACCCCTTCCAGTCAGGCGAATAATTCTTTCGCTGCTGATAGCTTTCTCCAGACCACGTCTCAAGTGGCAATTCACTGACGGAGGTAATTCTACTTGAAAATTAGCTGTCATGTACTTTTTGACTGCAATCAGTGACGATTCACTATTATCATCAATACCATGCAAAGCATGAATAATCATTTCAACATATGACAACTTTTTCCCAGTTTTAGAAGTGACCGACAATGATGGTGTGGATTGAGCTTGTCGAACAACAACCGGAATCGTGGTTGATTTTTTAGCCGGTGAAACTTTAGATTTAGTCATTTTCTCCCCTAGATAAGTCACAAAATGAGAAATATTTTTTAATGCATTATTGGCTTCGTTTACACTATGGTATGAAAGAAACGTCAATGTCAATACACATATTGTTACATGTAACGTACAATAAAATTTTCAAACAATATTTACCTCAATCTGTATCCTTTGAACACTACAATTAACATTAACACTAAAACCCAGAAAATACGAAAAAATCACTGCTACTGTAAATAATTCAACACAGATGAAGGGCTAAACAGTAGTAACAAATCGTCACTGGACGGAAATTTTTCGTCTACTTCAAGGCTCCATGCTTGCACGACAAGTAAACTTATTTACTATGTAAATAGAGTTAATCCGTACCTGTCCAAGAGTAACTAAATTAGTTGTAGTAGTTACAGTGCAACAAAAGTAACTCTACATATGATTGTTCTTGCTGAGTGTACTGTAATAAAAGGCAAGAAAAATGAACGTTTTGGTGCATTTAGTCGAACACTGCTGCTTCTCTTGGTAATTCTCATATGGAAATTCTGACTTGATAAGAATATTAGAATACAAGTTCAGATTATAAAATACTGTGTCTCTTTCGTAGTTGGATTTTAACATGAAAGTCCTATTCTATGTAGATTAAACTTAAATCATTCAAGTGTAGTTGTTATTGACTAGCGGAATAAGAAGGCAACAAAAGAAAATGTGAATTGATATCATATCCTTTCGATGAATCGTATGAGTATTTTATTCTTGTTCAACTATATAATTTTGAATCACCCTCCTCCTTTTTTGTCCACTCAATCCATGTACTTTCTTTTAAAATTTTTTGAGCAATTCAAACACACAGATGTGAGTAAAAAATGTGAGGAAAAAAGTCGAGTCTTTCCACACATGGAGACTGAAACTAAGTGGAATCTTTCTGTTCTGTTCATTATTGACCTCCCATTAAACTCCAGTTCGTCACACTTCATTATATTTCCTTTTGAGAAAATCTTTTATCGTGGAAATTTCTGAGGTGTCTGTCTACATTCATACTTTCTCATAATCCCTCGTCCTCTTCCTCTACAGTCCCGAATTCCTTATACGTGGCCAATGGGAAGCACCCCATTCTCTTTCTCTACAAGAAGATGACAGGAGATAATTAATGAAAACCTTTTCACAGTTGCACGAGTACGAGTACCAGCACAACAAAAATTACGAACAACAAAAGCCCTTCCTTGGATGACAATTTCCCAATTTATGTCCTCATATTGTACAATTCTCTCCATCTTTAATCATCCTAGCCATTTCCCTTGGATTGTGGGTCCGTGTTGACATTATCATACTTTTCCTTTACATAATTTCTTGAATTATGTAATACCTTCTATCTAAATTCATCACTCAACTCTCCTCACTGGACACACTCAACTAAATTATTAATTAGTCATCGTACACACACACCCAGAAGCACACTCAAACGTTTACTTGTCACTCAGCCCCAAAACTGAGAAGAGGGGGAACAAGAGGAATTATTACTCTCATTAATAAGGAAAGTGGCTGGAATGAGTCAAGAGGAAAGAACCCTGCATTTCTTTAGACTAACATTATGACTGTACCCGATTAGGGTCTCTCGGGGTGAATGCCTCTCAACTCCAACCGTACATGTGAGTGTACAAATCACAATTAAAATGTTTTCACTCTCCCCCCTCTCAGTGTGTGTGTGAGAAATATTTCTTATCATCATTATCACCATTTAGCTGCTCAACTAATAATACTGAAACAGATGTTTCGTTAGCGGTTCCCCAAATTTCTAACCCTATCGTCAGGACAGGACAGGACAGGACAGGACTTGGCTGGATCGTGATCAACTTTTCCACATCCTCCTTTACACTCTACACTCCACACACACACAGTCTCTCAAATTGCTTACAAATGTATCAACTTGTTATTTTATTCCCCATCACTCCGCCTCCTTCCCTCCTCTTCCAACATCACGTTCTAAAATTCTTCGGAACTTTTTATCTTGATTCTCAAAATTTGAGAATTCCACAGACACACTCTCTCACTTTTTCCTCTTTCTCTCTCATGAAAGCGTCAAAAACACGTCCATCGGCTGCTCCCTCACAAAAGAGTGTCTAATGATAGTATTAGCATCATGAAATTATTACTCACATGGAAAATTGTAGTTTAATTGCCAATTAGCAACATGGTAGTGTATAGTGTCATTGTACTGGTTTCATCAAAATGACATGAACGAGTCAAATGAGAAGGAAAACGGTCAGTCCAATTAAATTTATCATTTTTATCTCAAAAAGTTGTTTTTTTATAGAGAAAAAATGGCCTGCTCTTATATTTTAGTGAGATCAAACAAAAATAAAATAAAATGACTACTTGTCATTCATTTTTTGCACATGCACACAAACACACACACACTCGAGGGGGACATGCCAGAAATGAACAACACAGTGGAGGGAAGAGTAGACTTTATGGCTAAAAATGTAATTTATCTGTATGGTTATGGTTGATTGAGCAATTCATAGACAGTTATCATTCATCATAATCCAACACACACACACAAAAGTCAATAAATGCCAACTCAATTTTTATGGCAAACACCTGACTTGGCCTGACTGTGAGAGGGACAGCAACCATTTTCCATGACTCTTTTTCCAGTTCATTGACGTAAATTGAGAGAGAATATTATAATATATTTGCGCAATAAATGCAAAATACATTTTCAAGGAAAACCTTCCTCCATTAACTATTGAGCTGTACTAATTTGAATAGTTGGGATATTAGAGAGAGAGAGATCATTTTGAAAGTAGGGAAAAGAATGTAATAAAACAGTTGACGAAGATGAGGAGGAGGGGGCCATAATAGGATTGTAAAAAAACATGGCGATGTACTGTCAATCTAATAGGGGAGAGAGAGAAAATCATCGTCATTAGCTACGGATTAGAAAATGAGTAAATCCCTTCAAAGAAACGATTAGAGCATCAGCAGTCTTGTGTATAACACACGATAAATTTTGAACCCTTTAGCGAATCACGATGAGGATACGCTGTGTGTGTGTATCATGTGCACAAGTAGGTATGTACATGTAAACCCAAGGGATGAGGAAGAGGGATGAAGAGTAATGAAGAGTTGTAAAGAGAGGAGAGAATATGGTGGATGTCGAGAGTTCACAGACTGTGAGAGAGAGAGAGACGGCTCAAGCTCAAAAGAACTGTTATAAGGGGGAGATAATATGCTTGGAAAACTGTGCAGACAGCTAGACGATCTCTGAGGGAGAGAGAGAGAGAAGGATGTGTGCTGTTTGACTCTAGTTTTATAATGTTTAATGATGAGGCAAACGAGCAATCAACTTGGTAAATCGAGAGATAAGCGGATTTTAATTTCAATTTTAATCCATTTATTTTTTTGACATTTGCCATTATTGATTAGCTTGTAGTTACAAATTACTTTGAGCAGCTTTGGGAGCTTTGAATGTAGTTTGTGTGTGGAAAAGAGAGAAAGAAGAGTGTGTGTGTAGTACACACTGTGTACAGAGTGATTCGTTTTACGCTTACATATTTATTCGCATACATTTTTGATTATTTTGACAATGGACCAAAGGGGATACTTTTGGTATTATTTTAACAGTGAAGATTTCAACTGTCCAGCAGTTTGTAAATTTTTGGGTTGTTTTGGGTCCATATTTTTTGCATGGAGAATTTAACACGAATTTACACAATATTGACTGAATCACTCTGTACACATATAGACCAAACGGTAGGAGAATGTATTGGATTTTTTATTTGAAATCTTGTGTGGATCATTTTCGGATGAAAAGTCATGACAGTAACAAGAGAGAGAAGAGCATTTAATTATAATTCTAAAGTATAAAACTGTATTAATTTTGAATGTGACATTAAATTTAAAGCACATCATCTGAATTTAATTGTTTCATATCGTATACAAGTATGACTCCTTCACTGACTAATGATGAAAATCATCTATGACGTTCATCATTAGCCAGTTGAGATTGAGAGGAGAGGGAACTCGTATAAAGTTTTATGATAATATGAAAATTCAAATGAACGTCAATATCAAATGTTAATGTAGCGAATTATAAGCCGATGGGATATGATGGGGCATACGATCATATTCAGATATACGCATTAAAAAGGCATCAACATTTCCATGCAGACACACACACGCACACACACACATCAACTAGCTGCAAATAGTCATAAATAAGGAGCTTATGAGCTTTTTGATGTCGTGAAAAGTGAAAGTTAATGTTTCAAAATTGATACTTTTGTATGCATCCCACACATCTACATGTGTACGCACAAACTATACACACATACACACTCATTCTCACAAAGATTAAATGTAGGCTCAGAAAAGTGTGTACTCCGGTACAGTGTGTTCTCCTCTTCCTACCCGTAATCGTTTTACTCAATCAGAATTGAGGCCGCTGTTCAAAGTTTAATTTAAGATTTACACCAACTCATACCCTCCATCCAACTCTCTCTCTTTCTATGTGTGTCTGCAATACTTTGCATAAATGACATCAAAGAGTATCGAGTCATAATCTTTATATCCGACTCTACTGTATGGAGACAACAAGTTAAGAGTACAGATTATTTTGTGAAATCCATCCCTCACTATTAGCCACACACTGACATTGTATGAACATGAAAAATCACAGGAAAAATTATCCCAAGAGATTCGAAACATTTTCACCCTCACACGAACATATTCTGTGATCTCCATACAAGTTTACCCTTATACAGCTACCTGAGCTACCCTAGCGTAGACCCTCAACTGCAAGCCTCCCATCCCCTCCTCCTCCTTCTCTTTTCAAACCCCAAGAAGTTAAGACAACAATGTAATTAGTGGAATCGGTGACCTTTGTACTTTGAGTAGCTGCTCAAAACACAAATTTGAGAGTTTTGACTAACTCCACATCCCAGATTTTTGTCTTCCCTCCTTCCCATCCCTCTTTTCGTCGTCTCCAGCTAACCCCGTCAGTTCAAAAGAGTGGAGTAGAAGAAGGGGATGTGAGGATGTGTGTGTGTACATGAACTACATGTGTCATTTATTAAAAAGGGGCGCCGGGGAGACTAGCCTTATTTCATGGATTGCTGGGAGCGTAAATAGATTCGGAAATGATCCACAACCAAATCTTTGTCAATTTTCTTTATACTCTTCTCTCCCATCCTCCCTCACACATACACCACAGTAGGACCAATAGTTGCACTACAGATGACCCGCAAAATCCCCTGTTTCTCCAAAAACCCTTCGTCCGGAAAAAAGGGTGAAAAGAGAGAAAACACTCTTCGATTTTTACAAGGGGTACTGGAAAGTACTAACCTGATTAATCAATTCAAATGTTTTGACTGTCAACAAAAATTTTCAATGTTGACATTGAATTTTTTTAGAAAGCATAAATTTTAATTAGTAGCTAAAATATTTGGTTCCACAATCAGTAATCCAAGGATAAGTTTCTTCTCTTCTATTTTTGGTGGTACTTGTCAATCTAAATTAAAGTCATGTGTGTGTGTGTTTACAAGTGTTGTTGGTATCTCAACATTTAAAATCCTGTTTTTTTCAACAGCAAGGGCATTGCAGTACAGTGCAGTAAGTGCATTCAGACCACAGACCACAGTGTTTAGTCATAAAGTTGATCATCCGAAAAAGGAGTAGAGGAAAAAAATATGAGGAAAAAATAATGAAATGAAGACTGTTGGATGCATTGGTGGTTTTTTATAGGGCATATCATATCGATAAGATATTTGACTTTCATTTTTTGCCTTGAGACTGTGACACGACTGTAAAATATTTGAGTGATAGGATACATTGAATTTGGATTGCAATGTATGATTTTGACACTGGAGACTGAGAAGGGATTTGTGGAAGGGAAAAGAGAGAAGCCCTTCCACAAACAAAAAAAGGGATGAAAAAAGTGCAACATGCCCTCTGATACCTATTTTTATGAGGCTGACCTTGTTGTGACGAAGAAAAAGACGTACTGTTTTCTCAGAGAGGGAGAAAGAGGGGGGCTGTTACCTGACCCATGCTAACCTGCAGTCACCCAGAAGGCGACACATGGACGTCAAAATATTATATCAAATGTGTGTGGTGGGAGTGATTGAGTGGAGCCGTAATGTGTCCAGATTGTCACTGTCTCTCTCTCTCTTTCTCTCCTCTGTCAATCTGACATTCATTCAGATGTATTGCATCACTTGTGTGTGTGTGATGAATGTTTTTTTATATTTACTCCCTTCCATGTTGAGTCTCTGTGTCTGTGTTTGTTTGTCTGTGTGATAGACTAGACGTTGCAGTGCGTGCATTCAAACACACGTACATTGTATGTGTAATGCAATATATTAGAGCTGTACATTTTCATGCCACTTTATAATCATAAGAAATTAGCCCTTTACCGTTGATATTCTGTAATAAATCCACCCGTCACTCCTTTCCCCCCAAAACCGAAGACGTCTCTCTCTCTCGCTATCTTTTCTGTCTCCATCGGTCTAATGATGTGTACACATGAAGGCGTCTGTGAATGTGTGTGTGTGATATTTGTTAGAACTTTGATTAGGTCTATGAGATTCTCTGTAGGAAAGACTCACTTCTAGCTTTATTCAATCTAACGGTCAAGTCTAATTGAGCATTCAGAGAGCATGTCTTATCGTCATTTTTAGTTAGACGAACGGCTGATTGCGTGACTCCCTCTCTCTCTCTCTCTCATTGCATTGCCCAAAAAACACCAGAAATGTATATTTCTCTCTGACACACACACACACACATAAACATACAGAGGTTGACGTACAGAGTGAGACTAATATCTGAATTTGTTTACTGTTATAACATAGCCCCCTTAAATGATAGGGAGAAGGAGAGAGAGGAAATAATTTGCCGCAATAGTTAAATGCACACACACACACGAAGAGAGAGAAAGAGAGAGAGAGAAGGCTTCGTACTCCTTGTTTATAGAAATAAGACAGAGTCATAATATCAGTTTGTAGGGAGGGAGAGGAGGAGGAAGAGGGCTCAATGGGTGCACATCAATAATTCAGACGACGCGCATTTTCTTCGTCAAGACACTCTTCATTTATCTCAAATGCCCTCCTCCTCCTCTCCCTCTCTTCTAAATTTCTATTGAGAGTCGTCCATGGTGAACCTTTGGCCAGCTTTCCAGCTTTGAAAATGACGAGTTGTTACGACTACCCCCAACACACCAAACCGTCTCTCTTATATAATGTACTACATGCCTATATATATAGTATGTACAATTGTGTCCGAAAAACATTCCCTTTCATTATAAATCCCACTAAACTAAACTTCCCCAATTCGTCCCAATAATTTTTTCGTTGAAAGGAGGGAACATGCAATGTTGACCATATGTTTTCACTTGAATACTTAATGTGTCTACACAACACAACACACACACACACACATCTACATACAAACATTGGACAGGGAGAAAGAGGGGGAGTCACAAAGTGCATTTTCACTCCACAAACTCCGGTTAAATGTTGTGTGTGTGTCTCTCTCTCCCAGTGTGTGTTAATAAAATCACCCTTGTTCATAATAAATTCTCATGAAATGTGCTGAAATGTTTTATACACAATTTATCGTTTTACTCTGTGGAGGAGGATGAGGAGGAGAAAATGCATATTTATGTCTGATCCAAAATTACACCTTTAAATTTTCAAGTCTAATTCCAAACTCAACCCATAATAATATCCTATCCAAAAAACTTTGTGTAGGATCTCCACAAACAGGATATATTTAGCACCTTTTGTACTCCACATACTGCGTGTGTGTGGAACTATAAATATATACGTTTAATACACTTCAAGTACCGTTGACACTCGGAAGCATTTAGACAGACATTACATAATAACTTGTGCTCACACACACACAAAGAGACAGAGACGAGACAAGAGATACATGTATTAGGACAATTGTACACACACACACTGTGCTGTATATGGAGAGAGAGTGTAAGAGAGAGAGTAGGAACTAGTCTGGACATGCAATCAAGTTTTTGTG
Source organism: Pygmarrhopalites habei (assembly GCA_009870185.1). Classification (NCBI taxonomy): domain Eukaryota; kingdom Metazoa; phylum Arthropoda; class Collembola; order Symphypleona; family Arrhopalitidae; genus Pygmarrhopalites; species Pygmarrhopalites habei. The sequence goes on from WJFB01001746.1 coordinate 14,072, forward strand.
GTGATCCAAGCTATTGTGTGTGTGTGTGACTGTGACTGTGTTGTGTGTACATGTATAAATGAAGATAGCATATGTAAATAAATTGGTTAATGGTTCCCGCGACAAAATAATAATGTCGGTTTACCTTTGGGCGTAAACTCCATTTCCGGGGACACTTACCCCATTTAATCTCCAATTACACTTTTCTTACTCCTCCTCTCCTTCCCCGCCTTCCTTGTCTTAAGTGAATCCTACTCGCAGTCATATCCACACACAGTACACAGTATATAAAACAAAAGCCATGGTTTGGGTAGGGTTGAACTGTGCGTGAGAGAATGAGAATCCATTGTCTCTTTGATGATTGAAAGTCATTCGTTTAATCAAAATGAGAGAGAGAGAGACAAGGAGCTTCTCTCTCCCCGACCACTTCGTAACAACATGAAAGACAATTACTATTCTGCACTCACACTTACCAAAAGTGCACACACACATTCACCCCATCACAATTCTGATATACATACCGTAGTATATGACTGCACAAACTGGAGAGAGTGACAAGCGGGTATATTGCGAACATATTATGACAAGTCGAAGAGAAGCATTGATCGTAACTCAATTACTCGTCAAATTGGTTTGGCTACAATAAATAAACATCATCCCACCCTCAGCCTCATCGATTACCTGTCAAATTCCAATTAAAACTAACCTCATGTACTCGTTCTCATTGATTGCCTGTGTATTCGTGTATGTATTAAAAGCTTTATCCACCCAATTTCTCATCATCCAATAAATATTGGATGGATTGTGATGAGGAGTTTCAATTTCAACCATCCTACTAAGACTGTGAAGTGAGTGTCATTGTAATTTGACTGACTCGTCCTTCTCTCCATAAATGTGTGTCTGTACGTACGTTGCGTTTGTTTGTGTGTGCTATACAAAATGATTAATTAAAATCTGTCTAAAATATTTATTTTATTAATTTGTTATCTCTAAAAACAATGTCGTGGAAAATCCGACTCACTTCATCATGGTTCACACACACACCCTCCCTCTTTATTGCTCTCTTTCACACACACACGAGAGAGACACACTCAATAATTATAGAGAGAAGAAATTTGTTTGAAATGCTTATTGACTATCGATTAGTCCTTAATTGGATAGTGTTACTCCTTGCTAAATACGTCATAATCAGGGAACTTGTGAAACATTTAACCAATAATTCGATTGTAAGTCCCTACTAAATCCATGTAATCTTAATGAGAGATGGAGAGAGGGGAGTTACAAATAATAATAGTGTTGTAATAGAAAAAAACGTTCGTGTGTGTCATCATTCAATTTATTATTAAAATTATTATCAACAAATTAATGATACGCAGAGAGAGAGAGAGAGAAGAATTATGAAAGTGAAGGTAAGAAAGAAAAAAAGCATTTCATTATCTAAATGATTCTCTGTCTACCATTTTGTATGATTATAGGGGATCATATAAATTTGTATATAAAAGTATCTCAGTGGATATAGGGGAGGGGAGATGCGTGAAATCGATGAGATCGTTTTGTGAATACAGCGATAATTGGTTCTGACAACTTTGCATTCCCACAATAAAAAAAATCTTTTTAAATACATTTCATAATGGGGCGAGACTACACAGTCAAAGACACACACACACATAGAGGGGGAGATGAGTGAGTGTGTGTGTACCTTTTCAAAAACGGTTAATTCATTAAATTCATGCTGTTAAATCTGTTATAATAATAATGTGTATAAAATACCCACTACACTACCTTTGTACTTGTGTGAGAGTGTGTGTGTGTGGATTTATGTATGTATTTTACAAGGTGTTCATGAGGAGAGGGAGAACCCAAAACTCTCCAATCCACTTCATGCTTTAATACTCATGCATTTATCTTTACAATGGAAGTCTAGCATGAGACTCCTTTATCTCTGAATATACACTCAGAGAGAGAGAGTGTGTGTACATATTTGTCTATTCATTCCACTCGGAAGAATTTAGTCAGGCTACATGTGATCTGTTATATAGATCATCACCCTCTCCTCCTCTCTCCATCGTTCAATATAGCAGGATTTTTTTGATACTTGATACGATCCACACACAATCCCACACACACACACACACTACAGCTGAACGGATACCTTTGGATAAACTATATTAGTCCCTTCTCATTGTGATGGTACAAACAAATGGCGTTTTGATATGTGAACCCATGAACGACACACACACATCACTCTCTCACATGATACTTTTTAGTATACCTACACACACATGGATGTACAAATCATACAAATGGTAACACACACACAGCAAAGCTTGGAGAAAGGGGAAAGGTGTGCGTAATAAAAGTTTGAAACGTTAATCGAGTTTATGACCACTTGAATGCTTTGAGAGGAAGAGAGCATTTAGAACCATTATTCGTTATTTTGTATTTGATGAGAAGGGACTAAACATCAGCTGATTTTTTACCCGAATTTTTCACAGTGAACTTTCTGCGGTTGATTTTTATTTAACTTTTTTGTGTATACATATTGTGTGTACATAAGTCCTTGGATATTTTTTTTAAAATGAAGATTGTCAGACATGTTTAGTACTTTAAACTCTCTTTATACGCTACAACTGTAGGGTGTGCTGTGGTGTGTGTACTCTTGATTATGAATTCTGAGACTGTACTACACATTTGTAAATGTGAACAACCAATTATCTTTTTCTTTTTTTTATTTGAAGGAGAAAGGATGTTTCCCTCATAGAGAAGCTGAATGGACGCACGTTTGTCTCTTGTGAACTCGTCTGAATGAAAAATAATTTAAAGGGGAAAAAATCATCATTAAATAAACTTTTTCAAATTTCTTCATCCATACTTATTTGTACTCTTTTGTATTTTCATGGGATGCGGATGAGTAGAAGCTTCCGTTTTGTCCTAATTTTACTCTTTCATTCATACAAATTTGGAGTCTAAATCACAATTAAAAGGGTTTTTAAAAGTTTAGGATTTACAGTCGAATTTAAATTTTAAATTTTAAAAAGTTCAATTTGAAATTGTCTAATTTGTTTTCTTGAATCATTTTTTTTTGTTCGAAATTATACTGTCCTTAATGAGCTCATAATGGTCATGTAAATAAATTCAAAATTAATCACGTCCCACAGTCCAATCACAGTCTGTCCCTGTGATAAATGAAAAGATGAGGATTTGAAGAGAAGGTTTAATTTACTCAAAATTTTTATTTGTGGATGATTGCAACCGTAATAAATAAGAAAGAATGTAGAGGAGTCACTAATGCCCTGTATCACAATGCTAAATACATTATGCCATTCATATACTGAGTGTGTACAGTTAAAAGGGAAAAAGGTGTTTGGATAAAAGATCATAAGGGGGAAGTCTCCACTTCAGCCTCTTCATATATACCTACTAACAATCTGTACACAACTACACACACATAGACGTGCGTATGGGTATATTCACCAAAAAATGAGATGGATGGGCTGCAAATGGAAGATGATGATGAGAGAGGAAGGAAGAAGGAGGAAACCGGCTCTCATGAGAGGACGAGGATGGAGGAAGGGAGGAGAAATACCTCGTGATTATGAAGAATGAGCTTTGGAGACTGGGATGAATATGTGTTTTTAATTTTGTTTGTGCCGGGTAGTAAAAGAGCCACATAAATATATTGGAGAGAGGGAGAGGGAGAGAGAGCACACATGGGGAGATTTTTATTTGAAACTTCCTGTTGTGTAACTTACACTCAATTCACATCTATTAGGACTTGATTATATTAAGCTTGACTGAAGAACCCCTTCAGTGGTCCCTATCCTTAGTGCCTTATTTCTTCCTATACCCTCCACACACACACACAATCACACACAAATCTGTCCTTTATAGTCCTCTGTAGTAAGCAGATGGACATGAGGGAGACTCGTATTTAATTGTGAAAAAACTACATCATATATTATGAGGTGTGTGTGTGGGTAAGTGCAGAAGATGGTCGCAGAGTCATCATTGTCACCAAACCACAGAGTAAACATAATGATTTTATTGCGTGAGACCTCTCTTCCTCCTCCTCAATACAACTTTACACTCACGTGTACTCTGTGTCCTGTCACAAAATGAGAGTGTGTGTGAAAGATTCAGATTTTCTTCATTTTCAAAATTCAGAGTCAGGAGCAGCTTGAGTCAATGAATGGACTAATGAAAACACATAATCAAATTATATTTTGCTTCTTCTCTTCCCCTCACTCCCATTCACGTGTATAAATGTTTTGTGTTGTATGGGTAATGTAAGCATCTAAGTAGTCTAATAATAATAAATTGGGTTTATAGAAATAACACACACACACACGGAGAAAAATCCCGCCCTACAAAATAACAAAGAAGAAAAAATTATTACAGGTTTTTCTGAAAGTGTGCTCAAGGTGCAAAAGTAAAAGTCTCTGGGGAGGTCTGAGGTCAATTCATTTATTTTGTACTTTATTATTTAGTTTCTGTCCCTTTTGTCAAAGTCTTTTTTGAAAGTAGCACGAGAGAGAGAGAGAAAGAAAGAAAGGATTTGTGAGGAGTTTTGACTCTATTATCATTTTTGTATTATTATTAACTTTATACCTTTTGTACGGTCGTGGATAGGAAGAGTGGAGTGTGTAAAATCAAATGATATTGACTATTGAGCAGAGTTGTTATTTTCTTGTTTGTACTACTAGCAACCATTGTCAATTTTAATACAGAGAAAGAAGAGAGAGACAGAAAGAAAATGTTCGAATGAAGTTAATGGATCGGTTTTGAATTTGACTTGGTATCTGACCTACCGGCTTTTTGTTGCCCTCGAAATTGAACAGAGGGAATGAAGTAGAGAGTCAATAATAGGGAGGCTCACGCCAAAAAATACAAAATACAAAGTTTTCAAGAATAATAGTCAGCCCTCGTCTCTTCTCTTGTACATTTTGACACACACACACACCCAAAGAGAGAGGGAGGGAGAGAGAGAAAATGATAAAGTCAAAGAAATGAGAAGGGAATTGTCACCCATCCCCTAACCTCATCCATATCACAATTATAGGGACAATCGGGGCTATTCGGTTATAATTTTACAGAGTTTGATGGGAAAATGATTATGCAGGGCCCCCTTATCATTTTCTTGGTACATCAGCTCAAGAAAATGTTGAAGGAACATGCTAAGAACAGTAACTGATGCAATTAGTTGCATTATAATTGACACAATTGACAGTATGACCTAATCAACTTTGGAAGTCAATATAACCGAATAGCCCCTCGAAAAGGGGCTATTCGGATAGAATGTGGGGCTATTCGGATAATCCTATTGCCGGGGTGTTTTTTTATTGTAAAATGAAAATTTTACCACGTCATTAAGATACTTAGATGACTACGTATCAAAGCTGTTGGAATCTCATGAATTTGAATGTTTTTGAGCCATTGAGGTCACTTGGGCGGATAGAGGTGACCAAATTAAAAATTTTGTGGAAATAAACTGTGCCGCAGCCTGAGTGATTATGTTTGGCTATCATACCTTTGAGAAATCGTTCCAAATATGGTCAACCCATGGGAGATTTGACGGAATATTAAATACTTGATGGCCATGAGTCATGACCTCCTCAGGTCATCAAAGTGACAATGGAGTTTAGGGCAAAGTTGTCAGAATCACTCCGGACTTTTTTTAGAACGACTTTAAATGATACTTTAAGTAAGGGTACAAACACACATTTTGTTCAAATTATGACAGGTTGACATCCTCAGGTCAATATATGATGACTGTGGCAAAACTCAGTCGCAAAGAGATTGTACAGCCAGCAATAAATTTGCATAATTCTTTCAATTTTACACACACATACGCAAAGAGTCTCTACGGTTATCTTAATTTTTCTGATCGTAAATAACAGTAATTATGACGCTTAGATTGTGGTTAAATGTTGAGTTCTAATGTGTGTGTAAAGGGAGAAAAGAGAATTTTTAAATCTTAGAGTCACTCTTGTCTATGGCCCTCTTCTCTCCACACACACATAGACTATGTGACAGGGTGGAGTCACCTTCTCACCTTTTATTAACGAGTCATAGTTATATTCATTTACGGTGAAAGACATTACAATAGATGCAGACACTCTTTGCTTGTGTGAAATTGAAAGAATTTTGAAAATCGATTCACAAATAAATGTGCGGGCAGTCTCATTGTGACTGAGGCTTGTCAGAGTCATCAAATATTAACCCGAGGAGGTCAATCTGTCATAGTTGGGACAAAATGTGTCTTTCAGACCTGGTCTAAGATCAGAACATAATACTATAAACAATATCATAAACGGTTATTACAGGACTTTAGAACGTGGATCCTAGCACGCTTACATAACACTATCCGAATAGCCCCCACACAAAAAATTGAGGGGCTATTCGGATAGGTCATGTATCTGCTGCAGAGGTCAAATATTGATACATTTGACGTCAGACGCTGTTCCAGCATATACTGGAGGTAGGTTCTACGCATGAATATTTTCAAAATATTTAAGCTTGAAAGCAATATGCAATCCTATGCAATTATACTCCAAACCTCTGTTAGAGGTTCCACAGAATCGTCACATATTATGTGCTACAGCTAATGACAGGAGTATGATTGAAAAATCAAAACATTTCAGGTAGTTGCCAACCCTCCGCACTACGATATTCCTTCAAAAAATTGAATCAGAATTTAATTTCACTGTCCCAAAATGCCAACTATCCTAATAGCCCCGATATCCGAATAGCCCCGGTCGTCCCTAATAGAAGAACAAGTCAAAGAGATCCATGGAATGTAGAAGCTCTCTCACTCTCTCTCACATACACACACGCACATACCCACTACATAGTAATAATGGAAAAATAGAAAGGTTGTAAGGTATAAAGCATCTGTCTAATAATTAGAATGCTCATTGTGAACCAATTGACTCCGCCCGGTTTCCATCCACTTTTTCCCTTCCTTCAAATTTCCAAGGAAAATCCACATTCCCTCTTCTACTTTGTGCCAACTTCACCCAACTAATCCAACTAGTCAGGCTAATACACATGCAGAGGAGTCCATAATATCCTCACACCTTGCTAAGGCTACTACTATTGTGGTCCTCTAACACTCGTGACTGATGTCCCTCATTGGAAAGGATCTTTCTTTGAGCCATCTTCTTTTCCATATGCACTGTACAAATTCCAGTATAGCCACAAAGGAATATTCTATGACTGTACTATGCACTCAGCCTCACTTTTCTTGGGCGACCGTATGTCTTGGACTTTTCAGGCTTTTTTCTGGAGAAACTAAAAATCGGTGAGGTACACTGAGGACAATAATAGTCCGTACCCTGCACTTCTTCTGTACACTGCAGAACCATTATATTGGTCACGGGTAATAATACAGTGTGCGTAGAGAGAGAGAGAAGTGCAAAGTGTACTTTTTGAGGAATAAACTTCAGAATGATTGTCCATTGAAAAAAGTTTTGGGTTAACCATACTCTCATGACAATGAAGTTCGAGTGTGTAGAAGGTTACGGATGACTATGGAATGAATTGCATGTTATTGCACTCCAACTCAATTGATGGACTTACAACAGTGAATATTTTCTTTTTTCTCTCTCTCTCTCTTAGTTTCTGTATAGTGTGTGCCTGTGTGTTTGGAGAGAACAAGGGCTTCTTCGTTTGTCTCTTTGGTTGTGCCCACACAGGACGAACAAATAGCCAGTCTATTGCTTTTTCTTTTCTCTTCTCTCTTTCTATTCTCCCTTGTGCTTGTGTACGTGTGGGTAATATACAACGTGGAGCACCTTTTTGTCCCTGGATGAAGTCAGTTGAGGACTGCCAAGAGTCAACTACATAAATAAAATCCTGGAGCAATTCAAGCATGCATAAAATCCAAAAGTTACAACAATCATAAGATAGACACCTTTTTCCAGGGATCCACACTTCTCCATTCTTCCATATAGTGTACTCAAGTGTACTGTGTACTGTACAGTTGGACTGGGGTCGAAGATGGAAAGTAAGTTAGCTCATCCACTTTTTCTCAATAGCCAGAGTACACCTTGTGTCTTTTCTCTCTGCGAAGGAATATGGGCAGTCGGTCATCCGTAGAAAAAGTTATATTCTTCTCCAAATTACAAGTTTCGGTCGACATTCAAGTGGCTCATTGACACTTTATTATTATTTCATTATGTGTAGTTGGGGTGAAGGGAATCTCTCTCTCTCTTCCTTTCTTGAGTGAAGTCTCTTGATTGATGTGACTCAGTCAATTCTCCCTCTTTTTCTCTTGGAAAACTCAATGAACTCCCAGCCAAGTCCATAATTTCTTTTATTCTCTTTTGACTACTCCACATCTATCTATGTAAAGAGGACAATCAAGTATAGGCCCAAGACGTACACATTCTCTCAATGACATTGGATAGAGTGCAGAGTACAGGTGGGAGAGAGATGGAAGATGGAATCATTTGAAGGGCTGTGGAAAACCATGGAGAATCTTTAGCCTACATCCATTGTCTGACCTTCTCTCCTTTCGTCTTGCAACAAAAACATTTTGTTTCCCTCCCCCACTCAACTAACTCACCCAGCCATGCCAAAAAACTAATAGCAAGAAAATTGCACCGTTGACCACCTACACCATGCAGAGAGGCAATAGCAATAAGGCAGTGAGACCAGCTGCCGGCTTTTTTGTTTGACCAGAGAATGAGGAGGAGAGACTCGTGTTTAGATTTTTATTTTTTTTACCTTTATCTCCTTGTTTAAAATTTTCTTTTCAATTTTTATACTCGTGTAGCCTCAACTTGGCTTTTGTGGAATTTTTTTGATGGGTCTAGGCAGTTCATAGTTACACGGGCACACTTACGCGGTGAAAGTTTGAGATTTTGACTACATTTTTGAAAAGTCACCATTTTCATTTTACTCATTTAATAAAGATGAATTTGAATTGTGATGATAAGTGGCTTGGAAATTAGAAAGTTATTTTTAAAAAAAACTGTGAACGACTTGAAGGCGTCTAGTGCAATAATGCTAAAGTAATTAGACTGCAAGTCCCAGTTTTCAGGAATTTAGTACATGGTCGATGAAGGAGGGTGTTTCAAGGAACAATTCCATTTAAAAATAAATTCTTTAATTTTCCCCAGTGCACATTTAAATGTGGGAAAATGTGTGTATTTAGTGAGCACACACAATGTACATCATACGTAAAATGAATGATGTGTAAATGGAGTGACTACGACTATTTTGAATTGACTGCTTCTACTAAATCAATCATGAACACTTAAGGCCTGGTCAAAGGAAAGCGCTCTCCCCTTCTCTCTCTCCCTGTCTGTATGACAAAATGAATAATGCATGCAGTAGTATATGTGTGTGTTTGGATTGGTGATTGGCACAAGGGCGCTGGGCTTTGTTCCTTGGAGGAAGGAATCCAAAAAAAAGATTTGGACACCAACGGGTCAGTTGAATGTCCTTATTAGCTGTCGCTCTCTGTTTCCTTCCCTCTTTCTTTTGTGTCCACAAATTTAGTCTATGTACACACACACAGTGTGGTGTATATATAATGTACTCGAAAATAGTTCGGGGTTTATCAAATGTTGATACTTGTGTGTGTGTGGGGGAGGGGTAGGTCTCGGTCTTCGGAAGCAAAACTATGAAGAGAAGTTGATTGAAATTCATGTACAAGGGAATTTACATACACATGTACACACACATATACAGAATAATTTGGACCCTACAGGGGGACTATACCCACAAAGGAAGAGGGTCCCTTTGAAAACCTCTCAAGACACAGGAGGATATTGATGACAGAAGAAAGGCAGACACACATAGAGAGAGAAATTTTTTTTTTGGACTTTTGGTGGTCGCGGTATTTGAGTTAATCTCATTAAAAAAGATTGTCAAATTGAAGGATTTGTCAAAAGGGCGTTTTGTGCGATCACCGAACGCTTTACTAGTTTTGGACCTCACACAAGGACACAGGCATGCATATCTACAGTATATACAAAAAGGGTTCAGTCCCTATCTTTAACTTTTGGTCATGCTCTATCTTTGCGGTAAAGTTGAGACTTCTTGTGTGTGTGTGTGTGTTGTTCTTGTATCCAGTTGTCAAATCTTTATCTCATAACACAGGAGTAATAGCATGAGATGAGAAATTATCTTCAACTTCATTATCCAATTACCCCTTTCCCCCTCTACATATTTTTGTTCTACAATCCACATATAAAAATAGTACACAGTTTTTTCCACCGTACATCCGTACTATAAGAGAGAGAAACAAATTCAAAGGGATTTTCTAATTCAGGATTTGTGAGAGAAAAATCTTGGCATACATACCCATACATACTTATCTATTCGTGTATTTACCTCTTGTGTAATTATTTGTATTTGTTCTGAAGGTATGCAGTGTATTTTTAATACTTGACAAATTCTCCAATTCTTTCCCCTTCTCTTTCTCTCCTCCCCACCTCATTTTAAAGGTATGCTTCCTTTGAGTAATTTACATTAAATTCTTCACTTCATTTTCCTCCAATCTTCAAGGAAACTCTCAATCTCTCTGTAGCTCATCTCCGTTGCACATTTTTTACGGGTGTTTTGATATTAAAAGCACATACTGTGAGTATACACACTGCAATCACTGTGGAAAGAGTAAAGTAATTAGAATATTGAAACACCTGCGTGATCACAGAGAGAGAGAGAGGTATGTCATCAGGATGAGTGCAGTGGGATGTGTGTGTGTGTGTGTTCAGAAAGATCAAGTTTCTTCCGAAAGAATTCCCTCAAGAAATAATTGTTTTAGTAAGATGTTCTAAATACACATGCAGCTGAGACAGTGTGAGAGGAGAGAGAGGGAGAGGGGATCATGACTCTGTGCATGCTTCCAGTTTTATCTTGTAACGTCTTGTTGCATCAAATCAAGCAAAGCCAAACATGCAAGAGCAACTTTCCTCTCTCTCTCTTCCCTTCCCTTTCATTTCCATCATCTTTGTTCCCCCACTTCCATTTTCTGTAATAATAATAATATCAAAATTGAGAGAGAGAGGGGGAATACAAGAATAAACAGCTTCATTTCTTTCATCTTTGATTTTTCATGCAATCTAATGTGAAGAGAGAGAGAGAGAGAGAGTGAAATACAAAGTATATTTCCCATTACATTACAGCTTACTCAAGACTAGCCCTTCCTCCGAGAAGCACGTCAATCTCCAAGTTTTGTTTTTTTCCACCTCCTCCTCCTCTTCTCCTTGTTGTTGTTCTGTATTTTGTGTTGTATTGTGTATTGTTACGTTCCTCCCCTCCCTCCCTGGTTCTCCCTCCCCTCCCAAAATTATTCATGTAGCAAGTCAATTACGATTAGATGGGAGTCGACAATTCAATTTCAATTGCACACAAACACACATTACATACACACCCTCAACCATTCCATACACACACACACACACAGAGCTAGTATTCAGCACTGCTCAATTTTTACATTTTCATATAATGAGTCGTTTTGGTGAACGTGCAATTTGCTAGCCAACTACTCCAATCCTTCTAATATACTAACGAATTACTCTCATTTTCTCTCTTCAATTTTTTTACCTGTTTTACATTGCTCCTGCTCAGTGTACCATGTTGTTTTCAAAAAATTTGATTCCCCTGCTATTTGACATGAAGAGTAATCTCAGGAAGGATGAGATGAGAGAAGAGTCAGACAGAATAATTGAGAAAATGAGAGTGCATCACACACACAAGAAGGAGAGTACGTATTATAAACAAAATGTAGTCTACAAATTGTCTATTGCAAAAAAAACATACATGCACGCAAAATGGACTATTTACTTCGAATTAATTTGGAAAATTTGTTTGATACCATTACACCATTATTATTGTCTTTTTGGTGTAGACACTTTTTTGGAGAGTTGAAATGTCTAGTACCATTTGACGTGCTTTACTATTCCCATTGAAAATCCCATGGATTCGAGGAGAGTAGAAATCAGTCTAAGCCTTAGACTTTAAGGTGACTGTGGCTGTGCTGTGTTTGTGTAAAGGGTTGGAGGTTTGGTCATGGCAATTGGACAAGACCGATGGATTGCATGCAACCAAGCAGCGATGGCATGACATGAATTGAGGTGCACTCGAATAAAAAAAAGAGAGAAAGAATTGAGGATGCCCTGCGTCCTATCACTCACAACAATCTCTGGCATGAAAAGATGCATATGCGTCCCCCTCTCCGATCATTTTCCTCCCCCAATTTTTCCTCTTTAATTGACGTACAGTCTATAGTCATGGAGTTGGAGTGGATTTTTGACTTCACATTCATGCCCTTCCATGCTACCGTAGCATTAGTGGTAGAATATCCTATGCACCTAACTCTAGAGTGAACATACAGGGTGTCTCATTCAAAACGCAACAAACCCCGGAGCTCGTACCGGAGTTGTGTTGCACTTTTTTTCCAAAAATCGAACTTCACCTGGTGCAGCATTCGATTCTGCTTCCTTGAAGTAGATGAACCACTTGATATGACCAAGGGGTTCAGAGTGACAGCCTTAGACCCGGAGGTCCTCCAAATCTTCAAAAAAGATGATTTTGGAGGAGGAGAGGACTTTTCCAGTGCTTTCCGGTTCCCATTTTTGACAACTTTACCCTTCATGAGTAGCCAATGACATG
>WJFB01001747.1:0-26644 GCA_009870185.1 Pygmarrhopalites habei
ATGACCTCTGTAGGTCGTCCAGTGACAAATTTTGAAAATGTACAAATACAAAATGATTTCTCATTTATTCTTCTCCCTCTCTGATTTTTTTCAGATTTTTGTATCGAAAGAGAGCGCTGCTACAAGATTATTTGCAAATTGACCCTCTAGAGGTCACAAAAAAGGTTTCGTTTTAATTTACCATTTCGTTCCCTAAAATTTGGAATTAGAACGGAATGTGCACAACCGTGCGATAATCTTTGTCGTGATCGTCCTATCAAATACTCGTGAAGGGCGGCGGTACTTCGGTCACATGGGCTACACTCACCAGGAAATTGGAAGCTGATCAAATTAACGAATGTCGATTATGACGACTCGTGATCAATTTTTTGGTTTAAATGTTAACTTTTGTAGTTACTCCCAATTGAGTTTTCATTATCACTCATTTTGAGATTCGAAGTTTGATTTGGAAATTATTGTGTTTTTGTTTTGCAGTCTTTTTTATTATTGATTATTGTATTCTAGTCTAGAATTTCTAGTACTTTATCCTTTCTTTCAATTATTCTTTCAGTTATGCTGAGTTGTGAAATGTTCCAAGCTAATAACTTTAAAGTTTGACAATTCATATAGCAGCGTTCAACATTCAAGTTAAATATTTCTTCAAAATTCTTAGAATTTATTTGGTCGATGTAAATTTTTGCAAAAGAAATATTTTAAAATACTCACCAGAATTCAAAATTAGTGAATAAAAATACATTCTTTTCGAAAAAAAGTTCTCTAAAAAATGTAACTCTAAAAGTCAAGGCTTGACTGTCAAGCGTACAAAGGTTTTTCCAAAACATTCAGAGATTTTTGTATGACTTCCCTTGGTTTCTCGTCTGGTTCCCTCTTGAAGTCAAATCTTGGTTGAAACTGGACAACAATCGTAAAATACGAGATGATTGTAGCCAGCACAGCCATATTGAAAGTTTTGCTACAAACAATGAACCCTCCAGCCGTGATCTTGAGTGGTTTGTGTGCGGTGTAACTTGAGAACATGGACAGGAGGAAATAAAGTTCTTCATCTGTCTTCCTCCCTAACATTGTCTTCCTTCGGATCATTTCCAATCCGGCCATTGCTTCCTCCCCCACTCGAGCACACGAAGACAGAGCAATGGTCGTCATAAAAATATGAAGGAATAGAAACAGAAAAGCTGGGATCACGTCATTCACCCGCACATAAAAGTCCTCTTTCTCCGCCTCCAGTCTGTCATTCTGATATCGAGCACAATGCAGGAAGAAGTAGGATTCAAAGCAGAAACTGAGAGTCTGTAGACCAACGAAGGATTCCAAAATGAAAGTGAAAACACGATCCGTCCCTTCAACCAAATCCAGTAGAGCACAATGATCCTTGAAGAGGAGACTGTACGTTGTTCGACCTTCCTTCGTATGAGTGTATTCTCCACCACGGAGGATTGTTGCATAAACTCGGCCATTCCAAGTTGCAAAAGCATTTCGCAGGAATCTGCAGATGACAATGAAGAGAAGGATGTAAATTTTGGAAGAGGCGTACAGGTAAAGGTGGACTGGGTGGGACAAAGCCATGAGAGTTGTAAAAGTGCTTCCCAGGGCATTCTCCATTGTTGGTGTAGTCCAGAAGGTGGACATCGTACTCTCGACCCATCACAATCGCAATTATGGCTGGACCACCCACGGTGGTAGGGACAGCTTACAGAATTGTGAGGATTGACAATGTAACGCCGACTAGTGCGATAACTCCTAGCAGGATGTAAAGAGGGGTCGTGGCACCCTGGGTCACGTCCATACTGATTGCGACTAGTGCCCTGGACAAAATACGTAGCAGATTAGAGGGAATTTTGAAACTGGAAATGAAGATCTTACTTTGTCCAGAAAGTCAAGTAGTTGGCAATGTACTCCCTCTTCATGAAGACATTCCAACCACTCACAATATTGTGAAGAAGAATACAGCAAGTACTTATAAAAGGGATGACGTGCCGGTCAAAAATTATTCGCTCATGCCGGTCCCTTAACTTTGTCCTTTGTTTCCATAGATTGGTCATTCCGGGTTGACCCCACTGAGGGCCCACTGGGAGGTTCATGTAGTAGGAAAAGAAACTCCAGGCACCAGCAGAGAAGAGGAGAGTGAGGAGGATGTTGGCGAGGAGAAAGTAGAGGTTGAGGGGGTGAGTGAATTTGGAGATGAAGTAGAGGGATCCATCTTGCATTGTGTAGTGGATGAAAGGATAACGGCCAAACATCCGACCGAGTAGGATGACGTATCGGAGGGCACGAGCGAAATTGGTACCCAACATTTGTTTTCCTAAGGGAATTTCTCCTTTCTCGGTGTAGTGCAGGGTCTCCGCTGCTTTCAGCTCGTCCTCTTCTTTCTCTCTTATTAGAGCCTCTGAAAAGCTTCAAACATTTTGGATTTGGCCAACAATTGTGTGGTAATGTAATGGAAGAACATGATGGGATTTGATTTGTGATTACCCATTTTCTCCCGTTTGTTTTTACGCCGCTGGGCAACATCGTGTGACACGCCGAGTTTTTGCGCTTTGTCGTAACTGCCCCCACTGTCTTTTGACGTCTTTTTCACTTTTTTTCTCTTTACTGGCTTTCTAGATCCTTTCTTACGAATTTTTCCCTTTTTGGAACCTTTCCCACTTGTGTCGGATCCAGCTGACGACAAATCATTCTCGTCCTTTTCTGCCCCTTGAGATCCTGCGTCGCTACCATCGGGATCCTCCTCTTTAATTGGACTTAGTTTATCTTTCGCTATCAATTGTGTATGCGTGCGAAGATAATTAATAATTGGAGTTATCACAATAAAAAATGAGCAGTTTTGAATGTAAAAGAAAGTTCAATTACCATCTGTTCGTCGTCTGCGAACCTTAACCCATCTTTTGACCCTAATCCTGCGATGACCAGAGTGTGATTTTTGTGAGGACTCTTTGTCATCTTCTTCGTCGTCGTTCTCTTCATCTTTGAGGTCATAACAATTATACATGATTTGTATATGGAAATTGTTTGGTGGATTTTGCGCTATTCAAATCTGTGATGATTCGATGCAGTTTATGTACCTTCGTCCTCATCATCCTCTTTTCGGTGGTGATGGTGATGATGGTGGTGTCTTCGTCCACTTTTGCTTTTTCTCCTCCTCACTTTGATTCTCTTCCGGGTGTGGGTGTGTTCAGAGGAGTCCTCACTGTGCTTTCTTTTCCGTCTTCTCTTTCTACTCCCAGTCTCTGCATCTTCGTCTGGATAAAATACACGAATAATTTAATTGGACACAACATTTTAAAAATTGAATCTTGGATTCTCGAACTCTGAGGTCATCATTATCACCTGATGCCATGATCTGAGAATGTGTCGACAATCGACGGTCCTGAAGTCGATGGAGAGATCACGTGATCTCCTCAGGTCATAGGTTAAGACCGACAATTTGTTGTCAATTTTGAAATATTTGACTTTGTCGTTGAATTAGTAGAACTTCTATGGAAAACCAGCGGAAGGAAAGTGCAGGGCCTTTTTCTTGAGAGCAGAAGGCCCTTCAAATTCTTTCCTGACGAGAAAGAGGATTTTCAATTGTGTCAACTGACTTGTGTCGATCAAGGGATTTGTGGTCATCTTCATTGTCTCTCTAGTTAGCTACCCACTTTTTCGTTGGTCCACTCTTTGTCTATCCTCAGGCTTGAAATTTGCAGGTCAGTAAAAATAATGAATAGAGAGACAAAGGATAAACGTCTCGTAAGATTTCTTTGAATTGTTCGAAACTCTTTCCTAACCCTGGACTCATGTCAAATTATCCGAAGGGCCCCTTCAGGAAGTCAGTGGAGTCTCCAGCAGAACATGACACGGGTCAGAAGATGCTGAGTACGAATGAAGATGAGAAGAATGGGAATTGTCCAGGAGAAAACTGGAGAGTAAATCAAAAACAACCTAGAATTGTGTACCCAACAAGAATTGGGGTCCCAACTCCCAGGTACTTCCATTTAGTTAATTACAAAACACAGAAATTTCAAAGAGTCACATGACCGTTTATCGAAGTAAGTTAAAACATTGTCGTCTTTTAGTGAGTTGACCATTCTCTCCTGCCCTCCATCCCCCAAAGCACGTTCCAGAACGAAGGACGGACCGACCCTTTTCTGCTTTGACAATTTTGACTCTGACGTCTCCCCAAAAGATGTTAAAAAAAATGACAAATCTTTTTCAAGACAACAAAGACAAAGACAAAAGTCAAGTCCACAAGTTTATCTACGAAGATCACGACAACGTCACAGTTCCTTCATTCCCTCCACCACCACAACAACAAAAGCCAAGCGTCAACTCAAGTCTGCAGTCAAAATGAGTCTTCAGTTCCCTCTGGTGAGTGACTGTGAGGATCAAATGTCATCCTTCAAAACACCTTCGAGTTGTCGCTGCCCGGAAGGGAAGAGTAAAACTTGTGACTGTGCTTTTGAATTGAGGAAGAAACCGATAATTGAGTCCATAACTGATTTCATTCAAATGGAAAAACTGACCCAGTCCCTCACAAAAAATACGACCAGTTCTGCGAGTCAAAAGAGTCGGGCAGTGGAAGTCAAAACGGAGGGACAGAATCAGAATCCGATATCGGAACAACTTGACCATTGCAAGTAATTTCAAATTAAATATTCCCTGAATTCCTTTCAACAAATTCCTAAAGATTAATTTGAATAAAACCGCATAATTTGGAAAAGACAGTGTCAGTTCTACAATGAACTTTTCAAGACGGCCGAGAGTCGGAGGCAGCAACTGGAAAAACTGAAACATTTTTGTCATGTGAGTTTTTGGAAGTACAGCATAAAATCTTCCAGTTTCAAATAATCAGGAATTTGAGTAGCCATCCTGACTTTTAGAGAGAAATCAAAACTCTGAAGGAAGACTTGATCCGGGCTAAGAACTTGATTTCTGAACAAAGTATAAAGTTGGAAAAACTTGCCCCTTCTGAGGGTCCACCTTGGATTGCACCTTCAGATGAAAATACAATCAATCCAAATGTCGACTACTTTTCTTGTCGTACCTTTGACCCGCCTTCCCCTCAACAAACTACAAAGTTGAGTCAAACAAATCCCGCGGACAACCCGCAGAAAAAGGTGCCCGTCCAACCATCCAGGCCGACAGCAACGAAAAAAGTTGGGAAAGATCCGAATAGTAACCGAGTCGGATTCAGGGTAGCAGAGTCTCCAAAAACTTTGAACAGAGTTAATTAAATACAAAACACATTAATCAATTACATTTAAAAGTGTCTAATAACGCCAGTAGACAATGAAATGACATTTGTGTAATCAGGTTGACCCCAAAACAACGTACAAGTCAATCTACAGTCAACAACTCCGGAGTAAATCCGTCCCCAACAAAAATCTTCAAAATGAATTGAAGAAAACTTACGTCGACATCCATAAACGAAAAGTGAGAACGGATAGTCAGAAGGAGGTCATCTTCGAACCACCCACAACTGCAACTCCAGGGGTCAGCCAACCAATCATAAATCCAAGGAATCATTCTCATGTCAATGGTCCCACAACGGTCAAAACGAGAATCCCGAACTACCAAACAAGAAGGACAAAAGTGATAAAAGTCCGGTCGCAGAGTTTACCCCGAAATTCGAAGATCAATATTGAATGTCCGAAAAATATTGACTCTAGAATGGTCACGGGTGGAAGGTCGAATATCGAGATTCTTGCCATCGCCATTGCATCTAGGGAAGGTCTTATTCGGGAGATTGCACATTCCATTCGGGTAAAACTACGAAACGAATTTTTGAACATTTTGCAAATCCAGCCAATTCAGTCTGTCGAAAAATTATTTTTAACCAATTTGCATCATGATTTTCTATTTCAAGAAAGCGAAAAGAATCCTGCACTTCCGTTTCGACATGCTAATATCCTCCGACTTTTCCCTTGACGACTTCCACTTCCTTCTGACATCGCATCGTCGATTTATCCGTTGGCTCCACAACTACGTCAACTACTCTCGAGCTCTAATGTCCCGATTCGATGAACAACACCTCAAAACCTACAATAAAAAATTCTTCTTCCCTGCCATCGTTCAATTGAATGATTCGGCAATTTGTAAAGGAATCTTTATTCCACTCCCTCAGTCAAAAATTGATCAAAATTATGTTGAGCCACAACAATCACTCCCAATCACTTTTCTCCAATGTCAAAAGTACAAAAAAGGTACAGTCAAAATCCCTCCACCATCCAATCTTCATCCAGTCTCCACCCAAACTAGGGAATTTCGACTGAATCTCGAAATATCTTCGATCACCACTCAAACTCCAAGGAGACAGTCAAAAGATTTTGAGCAATATTTCAATAGTGACATACAAAAAGCCGATCCAGCTACACCAATCCTGGATGACAACAACAACAATCCGCAGGAATTCTCATTCACGTCCACAAGAATTGTGTCGAAACTTGGCCAGGACAAAGAAACCTGTACGAAGGTTGATCAATTCGAAACTAAGATTGACACGGGATGTGGACCAAGATCAAGTGATCAACTTTCATTCAAAAGAAACGTTGCTTTACAGTATATTGGATCCAGATCAGATATTCAGGAGAAAAACGAAGACAAAAAGGTGTCAGTGGATGAAGCTTGGTCTGGTCATCCGACGCATCATTACTCACCAGTCAATTACACAATTCTGAACATGAATATTGCTACCAAGAATTCTTCTAGCCAATTAAAGACTCTGAATTGTGCAGCCAATTTTCAAACAACGACAATGATGACAGAAATAGGGGACAGTATGGACAGCCTCATTCTCAAAAATTCTCGAAATTCGGTCCCAGCCTCGACTAGTATTCAAATGGAGGAATTGTGGATGACTGAGAACAGAGCTCCCAAAATTAACAGCTCCATCTTGAGTCATGACCTCAATGTTCCACAAGATTTTAATCGAAACGATGATCACAGTCCAAATCAGAATAAATCGGTCACAATAAACCAGCCAGCAGCCAATCATGACCAAATCGTGGTTCCAAATAGTGTCCAAAATGAGAAATGTGACAACCTCCATTGTTACAGACCAGAAGGGTTGGATTTCGACTGTAAAACTGATGAAAATATGACATCAGGAGGTCATCTTCAGTTGAGACCGAAGTTTAGTAATTCGGAAGAGAACCTCAGAGTCAAGAGAATGTCAACAGGTCGATTCTCACCGCTTGACCTTGTCCAAGAAGCCCACATCCAGAAAGAAGCTCAGAAATTTTACAACCATCGAGGGAACTCTCAAATGAGATTTTTGGAACCAGAAAAGTTTTTACCGAATGAGACAACTTCCATCACAACAGATCATCCTTCATGTTCATCGAGGAGTCGCAAGAAGATGACACGAGTGACCAGGTCAAAGTCACCCCTCAAACTCCCCACACAGACGGACTACTCGTGTATGGAAAAGTATTTCGAAGATAATGTGAAAAAGTACAAGGAATATTTGGCCAATCCGGATGAAGGTCAACTACCAAGTTTCCCCAGTGGAGCTCAAGTCATTCGAAACATTTTGAGTGATACTTGTAAAGAGAAACCGGAAGGGTCACCTACTGCTAATGATGGAAGGTCAAACAAGAAACTAGATGACCATCATGGAGATGATGACCTCAACAAATTTATCAGCAAAACAAAGAATTTATTGAAAGAACAAATATCGGGAATTTACTCTTCTGTCTACCAACCTCTAATCGACTCAACGCCCGGCTTGACTCTCCCAAATTTCTCACAATTTTTGGGAGGAGATGATCATGAAAGGGGATTCACGGTGGACCATTTAAAATCTAGGAGATCCAGACCTGAATTTATTTTTCAAGATCACAAAAAGTCAGGTCAACTCAAACAAGGGACGACTCAGTACCGAGCACTCACTCAGACAAAACAAAGGCCTTCACCAGAAGATGAAATCCAATTTATGATAGAACAACCCGTTTCTCCATCTGTCACTCCGGGGATTAGTGAAGTCCAAATTCCACCTGTTCTCAAAAGTATGAGAGAAAATTCGATGCCTGCTCAACTGGGAAAGTTGAGTGTTAAGGGAAAACGTCGAAGTTTCATTCCGGTCAAAACGAAAACGATTGTGACGAAAAGGGAAGAGACGACCAACGTTTTAGCTCAAACTCCAGTGAAACGACTGGAAAGGATGACTGGCAGGTTTCAGGAGAAGCAGAGGCAAACATGACAAAATTCAATCATTTCGGGAATGTAGAAAAGTGGCAGACTGTGATCTCTGTAATGTGTAATCTTAAAATGTAAAATAAAATTCTGATTTTGTAAAATAGATTTCCCTTAACTTGTAAATACAACTTTTGTAAAATAAGTTTTACTTAAATTGCAAAATATTGTTTTGCAAAATACATTTGTGATTTTGCAAAATACGTTTCGCGATTTGTAAAATTGATACTACTTAACGTAGGAATCTGTTATTTCAGAGACTGCTCACTTTCCATGATAATTAGGCTTCAAGTTCTCCACAAAATGGTATGTTGGATTTTTCTAAATGTGCCTACAACACACAAACAGAGAACTATCGAAAGCTTAAAATAAATTTATTTTGTTCTCGTAATCCACTTCTCTATTAATTTAATTACAATACACAAGTTTTAACAAACTCCAATAAAATTATAAAACACATTGGAGAGCTTCCAAGTTTATACGGAGTGATATTCGAAAAAAGTAAGCCCCATTCACAAGAAAATGTGCTCCTAGTCAAAGTCATGAAGGTCTCCAATTTTCTACGAGAAATATTCGGCAGGTCAAAACGAAGACATTGGTCCCCATCGATTAAGGTGAATCATTTTTTTTATAAAAAAATGAAGAGTTAAAAAGTTCCAATTCTAAAAGGAGAAGTCTTCACATTGTATTATAAACAAACGTTTATGAAAATTTTATCCCAGGGCCACTTCAAAATGTTGACTTTGAACAGCCTAAACATGCTTTAATGCTCGAATACGTGTGGGTAATGACTGGGTCATGACCGTGATTCCCACTGATGACTTGGGTTTGGGTCATGACCGTTTGCATCACTGGTCAAAACCCCAATCAAAATCAGCACAGACATGACTGATTTAGCCGGCGCACATGTTTATGACCCTCAATTTCCGTTTTGGTCACCCCTGTCCGTCCAAGTGACCTCATATTGTCAAACTCAACTAGAAATGTCTACTTAGGCCCCTAACAAATGTTTTAGCTGTGTTTTTCAAAAATCGAAGACATAAAATTTTTCTTGTTGAAAAATTTTGCGATGTTACAGAATACCTTTTTAGTAAAAAGTTTTTACTAAATGTGTAACGCAGTATTCAGTGAAAATGAAAAATTGGAAAAAGTATTTTGCAAACCCAGAAACGTATTTTACAAAACAGTATTTGCGGTTTAAGTAAAACCTATTTTACAAAAGTTGTATTTACAAAATTAGTAAAATCTATTTTACACTTTTAGCAACACCCATTAAACTTAATGTGGAGTCTAGAAAGGCAATTGACTGATCAGAAGTTATGAGAAAAAATTAAAACTTGACCGTATGTACCAAAACTTAAAGGCACTTTTACAAAATTCCTTTTTCAATTATTTGAGGCACTTGCATTGGAAATTACTTTGGCTTAATTGACCTACCAAAGTTTTCCTGGTTTTTGCATAATATGCAAATGTCATATTATGGCATTTCTTTATGTGCTCTCGAGCATGTCGTTTATTTAAAAAATTACAAAAATAGAAAAACATTTTAATAAATAACAATTGATAATTTGTATATAAATAGTCAACAAAATTAAAAAATAGGTAACATTTTTTGTTCATTTGGTATGGAATAAATATGGCTAAATAATCTTACGATTTAAACACAACAGTATAAAAATTTGTAGAAAAACAAATTATGAAATGAGAACGTCAGTGGAGATGAGTCAATAATTGTCTATAGCTGGCCCACAAGTCAGTCAGTCCAGAAGGTCAGGAAATGTCAAAGGTTCATTTTTGATGTAGAAAATCATCTTTTGTCTTTGGTACGCGAAAGGAAAGAGTGAAAGAGTTGGCTGGGAAAAGTCAGTCTCTGTTGTAATTTGTGAGTTGTCGTCAAGGATTGACTCTGGCTTTTGTACGCATGAGAATTGTATACCTGAATGAAATCAAGTTAAAAAAATTTTTGTCAATCAGACACGAATGTCCTTGCTCTCCCTCCCTCCCGCTATTATTCTATATTTAACTTTTTGTTTGTTTTGTATCATGTCGAAACTTACAACCTCTTCACGTGTAAAAAAGTGACTGTTTACAATTTCCCACAGAAAAAACATTGGCAGCTGCGATTGGCAAATCCACAATTTTCCTCCTCCTCTCCTCTTGAGTTCCATGAGTATATTTGTAAGCGTAATTAGTTGAGAGTCATGTACATTTGTACGTGTTAAAGTAGTACACACACACTTTGTCATTTGTATAGCTGAATTGATTTGTCAATGCCTGTCGTCCAAGTCCGCCTCTGTCGGGAAGAAAGTTCTCTCTCTCTCTCTTTCTTTGTCATTTTTTTGTCCATCTCAAATGTTGTTTGTATTGTGTTTGTCAGGTACACTCAAGTCAAAGAATAGTAAATGTTTTCACTCCATCAGTTTGGAAAGAGTGAACCACATTTGAAACGTTTACATTTCACTCCAGGCTTTGTAGCCTTCTCGATCCTACCCGGGAGGTTGCTGTCTACCCTCCCCAATTTCCCGGCCACCCTGTAATTAATTCATCAATAAATTAAATTATATAGCAATGGATTTTAATTACAGCTAATTTTAACTCACTTGTTAGTCCACGAATCAACTTTGTAGTCCCTCGCCACCCGACCCACTTCACAAGAGATCCTCTCGACACACTCGGTCGAGCTGAGAAATGACCGGAATATCCTCGTATACTCCTCTGACAATGTCCGGGCGATTTCGGAGTGAGATAGACCACGCAATGCTTCTATTGGTTCTGTTCCATTAAAACTTTTGGACAAAAATTCCTGGTTGTAACTTCTCCCGGCTACTGTGATCACCGGGATTGGAATGCTGGGTACATATGAGAATTGACACACATTAAATTATGTGGAGGGACTAGCAGTAAATATTTAAATCAACAAAAAATGTAGACTTACAAGAGGAGTAGAATTAGAGGAAGGAGAAGGATCAACAAAAATGGTAGTAACAAGGGAAGGAGAAGTGGTAGCAGAAATGGTAGCAAAATCGGTAAAAATGGCAACGCCAGGAGTTTCAGAAGTTTCAGTCCTTTCAAGCCTTTCAATCCTTTCAGTCCTGGAATTAACATCAAATATTTAACTATCTTGTTCAATTTAATCATCAATTATCTCTAGATAATTACCTTTCAGACCGATAAGTCCAACCAGACTACTCGGATCAAAATCTGAAATCACAAAAAATCATGTTCTCAAAGATTCTTGTCGAGGAAAGTTTTCAAATAAACTTTTAAATGGAAAAAATAATTAAACGGACCGTCATCGTCGTCCATGCTTCCCCACCCGCTTGACCCCATCATCATGTCCTGATTTGGCATAATTTTGTAGTAGTAACTCATTGGTTGAGCGTCCATCCCCCACCCGCCACCACCACCACCTTGAGCTGGTGGAGCTCCATAACTTGATTGTACATTTGAAGACGCTCCATATCCTCCTCCACCTCCTCCTCCATGCGAATCACCGCCAAATGAACTTTCTCCACTTCCACCTCCCCCGCCGTAACCTCCAGCCCCATTCAGAGCACTCGTGGCTGACACAATCGCAGCTGCGGATGCGGCATCCACTCCCACTGATGAATCCCTTGCCCAATAATTACTCCTTGCCCGACCTTCACTTTGACCCACTACTACACTGGGTGTCTCTGTATTCCCTTGATAATGGCTCTCACTGCTCCGTTGGTGATATTGCTGACCCGGGTTTTGTACCACAGTCGAGGGTAAAACTAATTGAGTGAGGGATGTGAGGGCAAGGGTCAGAGCAATCAGAAAATGTTTGTCACTGTACGGTACCCCCACTTTCCTTTTACAAGGTTTCATGATTTTCCTCTGTTTAAAAACTTTCTGTCCAGATTCTCCTCTTTCGAACTGTGTGTGTGTGTGTATGTAAGGCGGGAGGGTGTTAGATGTGTGGATCCGACTGATGCTTGTTGAAGACTGACTGTCCTG
Organism: Pygmarrhopalites habei; assembly: GCA_009870185.1. Taxonomy (NCBI): domain Eukaryota; kingdom Metazoa; phylum Arthropoda; class Collembola; order Symphypleona; family Arrhopalitidae; genus Pygmarrhopalites; species Pygmarrhopalites habei. The sequence continues at coordinate 12,148 of WJFB01001747.1, forward strand.
CTGAGCCCGATATTGACTTTTATATGAGGAAGAACCGAGTCGTGAATCTCGATTTAATTAAAGTGTAATTTTGAATAGGTAGTTATTCCTGACACACTATGTTTGTACAAGGGAAGAGAGAGAGAGAAAGAGAGAGAGAGAGGAGGGAGGAGGATGACTCGAGGAAATAAAAAAACATGAATACTTGACTGAATGAAAGAGGACCCACACACACACACACTTTTACTAGAGAGAGGGATGAAAAGACGGACAGGAGGGATGATGAAGCTTGTGTGTGTGTGTCTCTCTCTCATCTGGATTTAGACTTGGGTGCACGTACGTACATAGTGTACATACAAGTGACAAATGTTTTATATAAACTTTTTTTCTTCCTCCTCAACTTTTTCTGGGTAATGAAAAGTGGTTGATGTGAGACGCTGTTCTGTGATGGAGGAGACGTTTGCAGTTTTGACAGATCCGCATACTGCACTTGGCCCAATGGTTTTTAATGTGTGCCAGTGACAGGGACAGCAGTTGTTGTTCTGTTGTTGTTGTTGATGATGAGCTGTCAAGTCCATCTCAGATCTCCATTCACTGCCATAACTCAAAATAGACATGGACAGTACGTGTTCATGTGTGTGCATCTCTATATACTTTTTTCAAAAGAGTTTGTCTAGTCTGATTTCCGATACCTCCCTCTCTCTCTCTCTCTCTCTCTTAATTACCCCTCCATTTTTTACTGACCATCCTGTGCCTTTTCATTGACATTGGCACCATTTCCATATATTCCATCACAGGAGCACACACACACTATCTGTACACTGTGTGTAATGAGAGAGATTAAGATTAAGAACGAATGCGTATTGGGGGAGGGAGATGAAAAGATGAGATATTTTGTATGGGACTCAAGTGTGTGTGTGTGTATTGGATTTTTACAGGATTTTCTGTAGGTTTTCAGGCCGAGTTCATCTCCCTATTATGTTTCACTTGAAATGTTTTCCCTCCTCCGACATGGAAAGTTGAAGGGTGGTCCTTTATCATTTTTTCTCTCTTTCTCCTTCTCTGTACCTGACCCTGTGTTGTTGTTGTTGTATTATTTGACGTACGAAATTAAATAGAAATTGATTATTTGTCATTTGGACAATCGGCCGAGGGGGAGGAATCAATCAATAAATTTGTCTATTTGTGTGTTACTACTTAGTATCTATTCACACACACACGAATCAAATGTGAAAAAATGACAGTACAAGTGAATACAGTTAGTCCCTCACTCATATGAGATATTGTCCGTCTCAAAATATCACAATAGAGTTGATCATGTAGAGTGCGTGTGTGTGTGTGTATTGAAATAAATTCATAGGCAGAGTGAAATGACGAACGAGGTAATTATTACTATTGTTGTGGATTTTTCAATGATGATGACTGGGGGCTCATTTCTTGATGTGCGTCCATAGTCCATACACAGATATTTTTTGCTCCTCTTTTATTACTATACAATCTGTGGACTCACACTCTGCCAACGTATTATCGGATCAGGTTGGATGATTTGAATAATATTGTCAAATTGTTGTGTATTCTGTCTGGTGGAAGAAGAGGGAATGTGGGTCTGTCTTCCTATATTAGTCAATTCCAAATTGAGTCAATCACAAATTGCAAAGTAGACCGGCACACGGACCCACACCGCCTTAATCCCAAGTCACAAAGCGAATTTTTAAATATAAAAGTCATCGTGATATTTATATGAGGATTAAGTCGATTAATACATTAATTAAGGTCCCTCCTGTGTAATTAGTGATTTCATTCCCCTAATAAACGACTGAGCATCATGGTGTGTGAAAAAGAGAGTGGTACATATACTGTAATTTAATTGCCCTGCATAAACACACTCTTACTTGGGGATAATTTTAGTAAAATGTATAATAAGTACAAGAAGGAGGCACGTTTATGAATGATTCAAAACAATGTTTTCAAATTCAAAACACACTAAATGAGCAATTAAGTGCGTTTTGGAGGATAATGGCCTGCAAATCTTAATTTTTTTTCAGTTATTCATTTGGAGGCTGTACAATCTTTTATTTCATTCTTGGTTGTCATCCTCATGTGTGTGCATGTGTGCGTGTGTGTGCATCCTCATTTTTCCTGTTCTGAATAAAAGCTAAACTTTTCATTCACCGACGCTGAATTTTGTCAAATCATTTTTGCAATGGTCAGATGTGTAATGTAAAAATTTGTAGTGTGAAAAGAACTTGACTTCTAGTCGTCTCCTTCCGTAAATATTTAGTGACACTTTTAGTCACAAATATTTTGCAACGTTGTCACTGTCCCACTGAATGTGTCCGCATAGAGTACGCTAATTATGGATTACCAACAAATTTTGACGGATTATAGACAATTTACAGTGTAAATTTTACACACACACAATTGACGGAGCGTCGGACCACCCAGAATTCACACAAAATTTGTCAACACACTTTAAACCTGTCAAAATAAATGACATTGAAATTCTTGCCAAAAAATTTTTTCCATCAATAAATTTTACTGATGAAAATTGAAACTGAAGGAAAGTCCATTTAAAAACAAAAAGTCTTTCTTATTCTCCTCCACATTACTGACAATTATTGTGAGTTCCCTGAAATTCGGTGAACAAGGAAACATTGACAAAAGTGACTGAAGAGAGGGATGGAAATGAGGTCAAAGGACAAAGAGCCACAATTATTAATAAAAAATTAGTCAAAATCATTCTCTTTTGTCGTGTAAAGAGGAAAGTCGTGACACGCACATGTAATATGAAAGATGTGTGCCACACACACACAGACACACTCTCTACTTGTCTCGTGTGTCATTCCATCCAAAATCACAACAGTTTTTGTCTTGCCTCTACATAGACTATTACATTGCAAAACTTTGAGCATCTGCCAGAAATAGACAAAGCATTATTCATTTATGGCTGCCATGTGGACTCCATTCTGTTCTGCCTTTGTGCGGAGTTGGAGGAAAAAAGTGAGGACAAAAGACGAGAATATTCACAGTCAATGACAGAAGGAAGAGCAAATGGAAAAACAAAGGAAAATGTATTTGAGGGATGACCAACTCATTTTCACAAGTGTATAGTGTGTCATAATTTGAATCAAAGACTCATTTCACTGTCAAAAATAATTCGTGATAATTAAATTAATTGGAATCCATACTAGGATTATTTATCATTGACATGATGGCTATATTTATTTCTCTTTTTCATATTTATGATACTGGTATGTGTTTCAGGTATTTTTTTCTCTTCCTCTCTCTCTTTCTTCAATGGGTATAATATAAGGCACACACACACACACACACACAAACATAGCATTGTAAATATAAAATTGTGTTACATATAAATAAATTAGAGGTAATCATTTATTCGTGTATTAAATTAACCTAGAGACTCAACCTTACATCGTATTTCCTACTCCCTTCCATACATCCTTAGTTATTTATCCTAATAATCCTATTCTAATATTGCGTATTTCTTTTTTAAATTATCAGTGTTAATAATAATAATATACGATTTTTTTCCTATATCATTTTTTGTTATGTATTTTTATATGTAATTATTATATGTATCAAGTATCAGGTTCTTGAGGTATGTAATCAATTGGATTTTTTAAATACAAATTACTCTCTTTTTTTGGACAGTTTTATACTCTCTCTCTCTAGTAGGAGTTGATTTGCATTGCTCCTGTGTGCATCACACAATTACACACATCCGTTCCATGAACTGTCAAAAGAGAATGGAAAAATATTAGAATTATTTAATGAATAAATAAAATGTGAGGGAATAATTGGGACTCACTGGAATCATGATGATGAACGAGACCCGGAGCATTTGTGTCAATTTCCCTGTACATCGGGACACTCATCCAACTTGACAAATTTCTCATTGGAATTGGTGTACTAGCATTTGTCCAACCCGAACTGTGTCCATTCTTTTTTGACCAAAACACATTTAATTAATTTTGTTTCAAACTTTTTCCAGAAAAATGATGATGTTTTTAAAAAGTATACCTGATCCATGACGTAGGCTTGGGGGACAGTGGATGTGACTCGATTTCCATAAATTTGTGACTGTGAAGGACCTACAGACTGACTGACTGGATAAGGAGGTTGACCCTGCTACAAATTAATTAAATAATTATCACTCATTCTCAAAAACACACATTAATAATTAAATTAAATTAATTAATTAATTACCTGTTGGTATGGTTGATACGGAGGTTGGAGGTAGCAAACGAGGCTACCAGGAGGGGCAGAGTACATTGGTTGTAAACCGGGTTGTTGAGGAGGCGGGTAAGATCCGGACTGACTGTAGTATGGATCATAAATTTGTTGGTAGTACTGACCGGACGGGGGTTGACCAGGGAAGTAGTAGGAATTTCCAGTGTAACTGGGTGACGTCACAGACTCAATTGATGTTGTGAAAGGGACATCGTGTCTATTTAACTGTCACACACACACAATTAATTATTGTTCAAATATTTTGTTTTTTTACAAAAATGTTAAAAGACTCACTCCATCATTGAGGGATGTTTGTTTTTTGACAGCTGGAGCAATGTTGAGACGTCTCTCCCGATGAATTATCGGCTCAATTTCCTGTGACACACACACACACACACACACACTTGTAATAATTTAAATATTCCTCTTACAGGATTGGAAATGGAATTGAATGGATGTGTACCTTGTCATTAATAGCATTGTAAAGACGTTTGGCTTCCTCCTCCGTCTCGAAAGTGACGAATCCATAACCTTTGGACACTCCAGCTCGGTCAACAATGATTTTTGTTGCCCGGACTTGACCAAATGGAGAGAATAATTCGGTGAGTTCCTCTTCGGTTGTGTGACTAGAGATTCCACCGACAAAGATTCTGTTTGGGACGAGAGTTCCATATTTGGGAGCGGAGGAGGACAGATTTAAGTAGTCAGACTTGCCAGACAGTTCGTCACTCTGATCTGCAGCCACATCACTCGAGTCACCATTGACCATCATCGAGAGGGATGAACAACTTTTACTCCATTTGTCAATTGGAGTGGACGTGGCTCGACAGCTACTGTCCTGCATACTGTCATCCGCACTCGAACTTTCCATCATGACAAAATTTTGTCTCCTGAGACAGAGAGAGACAAGAGAAGAGGGGGAATGATAACACAACTCATAAACTTTTGTGTATGTACACACACACCTCCCTCACACTTTTATGAACATTTTGATTACACACACACACACACATACACACACTTACACTAGATAAGCGATTGAAAAATAATTAAGAAATACTACTGTACTTCCATGACTGTGACACTCGCTACTCCTCTAATTAGAATAAAGAAAACTAGAGAGAGACAAACTGCGGCTATCTAATAGCACAAAACCCTAGAAAATACTGCATTAAAAGTAGCGAGTTATTTATAAATCCAAAAGAAAAGCTCCACTCTCTCTTCCACACAGAGAGTGTAGAATCCACACACAACAAGAACAAGGCTTCTAGAGAGAGAGCTAATGTGAGGTTTACAATTCACAACACGTGGAACAAATCGAAAAATTGTTCCTTGTATAATCAACAGGGACTCGGGTTTTCTAAACTTAGAGACCTGTATCCTACCTACAAAACATAATTAGAGGAGACACAAAAAATCGCCTCATACTCATGCACCGAGCAATTCCCAATTATTTCCCTCCTTCCATCCAGTTTCCCTGACAATTACCTTTAAATCTCCCATCTGTATCCCTATCCCTCCAGTCAGTCTACAGTTAAAACTCTCCCTCTCCCTCTCTATCACTGGTAAGTCTGGTATTTTTATTCAAAAGTACTACTACTTATTGGGACTGAATGAGTGAGTGAATGTTACCTTTACAAGAAGCGGCTTATCCTCAGAAAAAAAGAAAAATTCTCCAAGAAGAAAAACTCGAAGAAGAAAACTCAAACTAGAAGAACGAAATCAAAAGAAAGAAGACAAAGAAAGAATGCATCTGCATTCTAACAACATCAAAATCCAACTACCCACATTCCATTATTCGACAACCCATCTTCCTCAACAACAACAATCCCAATCCAGTCCTATTGGCTCCCATTACCATTTAATTTGTTTCAACATTTTAAACAAAACTTTTTCAAACTGTGTAACAACCGTAGCAACCTCATTTTTTTTACAAAAAAATAAATCTTGACGTTTGTAAGTGTGAGTGGGGATGCCAAAAAATGGGGAAATATTTTTCTCGTGAAGGATTTGACTATTTTCAATAAATGGGAAAACAAGTTATAGTTTAAAGAGATGATACGAGTAGAAATAAATTGCCGTCAGTTATTGATATACGACCCATATAATATGAGTTATCTGATGTGACTCAAAATAAATATTAATTGGCAGGGATTAAAGTAGAGAAAATTTTAATTTATTCGTTTCTGTAAAAACTTGACCATATTTTATTTACAAATTATTAGACTGATGACAACTTTCTTTCTCTGAACAATTCACCACTGAAGATTTCATTTAGTCAATACAGCAATTAAAATATTTCGATATACTTAAATGGAATTATTGAAAAAAATTCATACAAAATAATGTGTCAAAAAAATTTTACAATCTCTTGGACAAATGATAAGAGAAGCCGAAATACATTGACCTGAACCAGAGAAATTACAGTATTTCAAAGTATCGAGAAATATATTTTCTTTACCTTGAACCGATTTTTGGTGACCAACTAGAAAAAACTATCCAAGATGGTAGCATTGGGACAAATGACTTGATACATTTCCCTATACTTCTGAGTACAATTTCTACGGACTTCGACCCTAGTGACAGAGGTCAGTCGTCCTATGTAGGCATCTGGAGGTGGAAAATACTTGTCCCAATCTTTATTCAAATTGCCTAGGCGGACTTCCAAGACTTTCAAATTCGGGAATGTCTCAGGCAAGTTGGTCCGAATTGGGAAAATTCTTTCAGACTTGCTACAGTCCAAAATACAGAGTTCTTTAAGTTGAGAGAATCGGGGAAATTTCATATTTTCAAATAAATGTCCCAGTGCACTGACTGAGAGGTCTTTGAGGGTGTCTTTGGACATGTCCAGGAGTTGTCGAAAAGGACCAGTAAATCTGATTCTCCAATTCTCATCTGTTCTTCCTTCATGGATCCAGAATATTAGGGACTCTACTCGTGGTCCAGCACTCAAAAATTCCTGGAGTTTCTCTGGTCGATCCTCTTTGTGCAAATATAATTCCTTGACAATATGGATCTTCCCTGCCTTCACAACATCCGTCGTATCTTTAGATACATTAAAATTCTGGAGTACTTCCAAGTTTGGTGCAATGATGTTTCGAAAACGAAACTCGCTGTCGATTCCCGATAAAAACAGTTTCAGCTTTGGGAACTGAATCTGCATCATGCTAGGATTCTCCAATCTGGACAACAAGTGAAGACTCTCCACATTGGGACAGTGAGTCAGAATATCCACAGTAGTTCCAACCATCGAACACAGACCCAAAGTCTTGATTCCTTTTCCTTGGGTCTTGAAAAATTCCCTCAGATCAGGGTCTTCCAAAATCCCTCTGTCGATGATGAAGATTGAGGAAGGAAATCCATTTGATTTTTGCACAATCTCAGTCAAGTCTGTCAGGAGCTGCTTCTCTTGTAATTTGTGGGGACTCCCAAACAAAGTGGACCCTTTCCGGAATTTTTGTATTTCATAGTCGAAGGTCAATCTAACTGGAAAATCGTCCTTCTTTAGGATGACCTTCGTGGTAGTCTCCTTCCACATTGAACAGACACGGCGACACGTCTTCAAGTCATCAAAATCTAAGTTGTGAATTATTTCTTCGACCACCTACACACACAATCAACAATGACTTTTTAAAAATCACTTTCACAAAAAAACATTTTCTATTTTCTTAGAACAACAACGACATATTTTAAAAACTGGAATATACTGACCATTGGAATTTCAAAAACTCTCTGCATGGCTTCCTCCTCTCTTCTAAGTGCTTCTTCCTCCTTCAACTTTTTCATCCTCCGAGTCAACATCTGCGTAAATAAACACACAAGTATTAGTATTAGTACTGTTTCTTTTATATATCTGCCCATTTCAAAGGAACAAGAATAACAGCAAAATGTAAATTATCATATTTATGAAATGTAAAAATTTTAGTATTTTACCTTGTCCTTTTCTCCTCTTCTAGCAAACTCAACTGAGAGAGTAAAAGAAACCTCACTTAATCTTTCTGACCAACAGAATTAAACTTTAACTTCGATCAAATTCCCGACGATTTTTCGGAAAAAGTGAGGTTGAGTTTGAGCGGGTGGTGCAAGGATTTCCTTCATCCACTGAAACAACTCCCATTGGGATATATTTTATAAGGGTTCTCAGGGCATGATGAATGTTTGAATTTTTAATTAGAGTGTTTTATTAAGCATTCTACATAATCCACACACCATTTCAATATCTGAAAAACCGTTTTTCAAAAACGGAATTTCATTTTTATGTGCACACCCTTCTTCTCGCTTTAAACCTCTTCAACAAATTCAATATTACTAAAAATGTTTTTAAAAAACAGATGATCTCTGCATTTAATTAAAATTCTTGTAATTTGAGATTTTGACAAGGATTAATTTATTTCAAGAGTATAAGATTTGTTACAGAACGAAATAGACAAGTCTGAGAAGGTAAATCAGTAGAAAATGTCCTCATAATGTTTGATATATCTAGTGTAATATTTAGAGAAATTACAAAGCACAAATATTTAAGAACATGTTCTTAAATATTCAAAGAGATTGCAATCTCTGGGATTTGGCTATTCTCAATAAATGGAAAACAGTGACTTAGAATAAAGTTTATTCGTCGTTCATTTTTTAAAGAGATGACACGAGTAGAAATAATTCCCCATCAGTTATTGACACATGTGTCAAATGATGTGGCTCTCATGACGCCAAAATAAATATTAATCGGCAGGGATTAACGTAGAGAAAATTGTAATTTATTCGATGCTGTAAAATCTTGATCACATTTTATTCAAAAATTATTAGACTGATGACAAGGACACCTTTCTGTCTCCGAACAATTCATCACTGAAGATTTCATTTAGTCAATACAGCAATTTAAATATTTTGATATAAATGGAATGTTTTGAAAAATAAATGACATAATATATGTATATATATATATGTGATATGTTGAAAAAAATTCATGTAAAATAATTTGTGGGTAAAGTTTTTACAATCTCTTCTCATAAATGATAAGAGAAGCTGAAATACATTGACACCAACTAGAGAAGTTACATCAGAAACAACAAATAAAAATTTTCAATATGCTCACATTTACCGAAAACAGCCAAACCCATTTGTACAAAGATTAGTTAGAGAGGTATTAGAGAGGTACCCGAAATTTGTACAGAGATTAGTTATCAATGATGACAGCATTAGGACACATCAATTGAAACATCTCCCTACACTTCTGAGCACAGTTTCCACGATAATAATTGAAGTGAAGCAAAACTCTGGTTACAGAAGTCAATTGTCCTATGTACGCATCTGGAGGAGGGAAATATTTGTCCCAGCAGGAATTGTCTGTCAAACTGAAACTGTAGACAGTCAATACTTCTAACGTTGGGAATTTTTCAGGCAAGTTGGTCCGAATTGGGAAATGTCTGTGAGGCCCCGGAGACCACCCAAAATTGATTCTTGTGAGCTGGGAGAATCGAGGAAATTTCAGATCTTCAAATAAATGTCCAAGTCCACTGAATTCGAGAACTTTCAGAGTGTCTTTCGACGTGTTCAATAGTTTTTGGAGAGGTCCAGCAAAGTCCCTTCTCCAATTCTCATCTACCATTTCATGATGATTGTAGAATGTCAATTCCTCAATTTGTGGTCCAGCACTTAAAAATTCTTGAAGCTTCTCTGGTCGACTACTTTTGTCCAAACAAAGATCCTTGATAGTGTGGACTTTCCCAGTTTTCACAACATCCGTTGTATCTTTAGCTAAATTGAATTGCTCAAACACTTTCAAGTTTGGGGCAATGATATTTCGAAAACGAATCCTGCTGAACTTTGCAGCTGCAAATAATTTCAACTTTGGGAACTCAATTTGCATCATGGTGTTATTCTCCCATCCGTGCAAATTTAAGAATAGATTTTCCACGTTGGGACAATGGTCCAAAAGACCCGAAGAAGTTCCAACCATAGAAAATAAATACAAAGTCTTGATTCCGTCTCCTCTTGCCTTGAAAAAGTCCACAATCTCAGGGTCTCCCAAATTCCCTCCATTGACGCAGAAAACAGAACAAGGAAATGGATTTGATTTTTCAACAATATTAGTTAACTTTGTCAGATGATATTTCTGTTGTACTCTTCGGGAGGGGTTTTTCCGGAATTTTCTCATTTTCTTGTCGTATACTATGCAGACTTGAGAGCTGTCCTTCTTCAAAATGACCTTTGTGGCAGTCTCCTTCCACATTGAACAGACAAGACGACACCTCTTCAAGTCCTTTAACTTCAACTTGTCAATTATTTCCTCGACCACCTATAATACAAAATCAACAATGACTTTAAAAAAATCATTTTAAAACATTTTCTCTCCTCTTAGAACAACAACGACATAATGCTTTTATAAACTGGAATATACTGACCATTGGAATTTCAAAGACTCTCTGCATGGCTTCCTCCTCTCTTCTAATTGCTTCTTCCTCCTTCAACTTTTTCATCCTCCGAGTCAACATCTGCGTAAATAAACACACAATCAGAGTATTAGTATTTTTCTTTTATATACCTGCCCATTTCAAAGAAACAAAAATAAAATGTAAATTATCATATTTATGAAATGTAAAAATCTTAGTATTTTACCTTGTCCTTTTCTCCTCTTCTAGTACACTCAATTTCGAGAGTAACAATCCGATTATCGTATTAAAGATCGTGAAATTGTGACTTTCTTCAATCTTAAAAATTAGTCCCTCAGGAGGAGAGTAAAAGAAATCTTACTTAATCTTTCTGACCAACAGAATTAAAGTTTAATTTCAGTCAAATCCCCGACGATTTTTCGGAAAGTGAGGTTGAGTTTAAGCGGGTGGTGCAAGGATTTCCTTCATCCACTGAAACAACTCCCATTGGGATATATTTTATAAGGGTTCTCAAGTCTCAGGGTATGATGAATGTTTTAAGAATGATTTGTTAAACTTTCTACATAGTTCATACACCCCTACATTTCAGTGACTGAGAAACGGAATTTTATTTTTGTTTGTACGTCGCTCTCATTGCTTTAAACCTGTTCACCACATTCAATATTACTAGACTAAAAAAGCAATTGTTTTCTGTGCAATAATTATTATTAAAGTTCTTGTATTTTGACAATGATTAATGCATTTGATGAGTATAGGGTAACTTGTTACAGAACGAAACAGAGAAGTCTGAGAAGGCAAATCAGTAGAAAATGTCCTCACAATGACATAATATTTTGAGCACAAAGAAGTTGAAAGGCACAAAGATTTGAATATGTAAGAGCAATCTCTGCCATGCAACTAAGAAGGATCCACAACCCCAGAACCACAAAATACAACTGAAATACCGGACCCATCACCCCTACAGACAACCCATTCTCTATTTCAGAAGCCTCCTCCACATCCACACGTACCCCTTCCACCTGAACCTTCATCTTGTCACCGAAGGACCCCCCAAGTTGATGGAAACACTCCTTGACATTCCTTCCTCCACCCGCCTGGAATTCAAATTCCATTTGACACAGTGCCCATATCTGCATTCTCAATTTCCCCACAAAGTCGAGTCTACTCCACATGTCAAAAATTCCAGCCTCTACAATCCGAAACAGCGTTTTCTCAAAAGGTTTGTACAAAACATTCCGTTGTACCAAAAATGGTATCCGTGTCACAAACAAATGGAAATGAGGCCCGGGTAGTAGCAACCGTTTTCCCTGCATGAAGGACATGAGAACGGCATAATACTTGACGTACATTTCCAGCCCTATATAAATGTGAGATTCTGGGATGTCGAGAGTTGTGCCATTTCTATCCGTTAACTTGTCTTTTCTGTGGATGCCTTTAGAAGCCAAAGACAAAGAAAAAACAGCCGTTGAAACGTTTGTATCAAAAAATTTCACTCGTCTTTCCAGCCTCCTCAGAATGTCAGCCAAGGCTGTTCTTGACTCATGACCCCCATTTTGATCCTGGAGAGACAAAGCGGACAGAAGATAGTTTGTCATACAATGTAAATGAGAGGAATGGCCAGAAGGGCTTTTAGGATCTATGATCCAAATCGATGTGTAAACAAAATGATCTGTATTGCACAAATCCTGGATTGAATGTGGAATGTCAGGAACGGCGGTAGTCGTGAGGTAACTGAAGATTCCACCCTTGTAATCAAAACTCAAAATAGAGGCCATGTGGGCCCATAACATGACCAGAACCAGTATTCCCATTTTGAGGTCAAATATATTTTTACTTGGTAGACGACCCATGTCAATCAAAAATGGGGCTGTCATGCCAATTGACAATAAAATTCGTTCCCATTTCCCTAGAATTTCATCAGAAGAATGACGTAGGCCAAAATACATTGTGACAATAACCGCCAAAGTTGAAACTCCAATGGAGCACCAAGTACGAATGTCGAGGGCGTGGACAAATGCTATCATATTGATAGACTCAATGTCAATTACCATTAGAAAAGTGTACGGATAGAATATTTCTCCTGTCACCAGGAAATTCCAACTTGCCGATCTACACCCTTCGATCACCGTGGAGGTCACAACTGGGTCGAGTACAACCCTCGACACAATTTGACCCAATTGCAGTCCCGCATCGACTCGAGATCGAGTACTGTAGAAAGTGAAATTCAAAAACTGAGCGATGGCCAGATTTGAGCAGTCTACTTGGTAAAATCCATCGATGATCCTGTCCCGGGGACTACAGGATTCTTCTCCGGTGAAAATAGGTACCCAGACAAGCTGTTGACCAAAATCCGAGTTGAGGTGATGACTCACGTAATTCTCCAGTGAAAAGCCGTGACAGTTGGACAGATGCAGAGAATTTAATTTTACTGATTTTCCTACCCACCATTTTGAGAAAATTAGATTTGTGTCGAATGAGGTCAGGTCGTGTTGAGTCGGTTTATGACAGTGTGTGCAGAGAAGGTCAATCAGAATGTGGTGCAGGGTGAAGAGTCGTGCCGTTATGAATTGGGCTGTTGTGGAGAGAGTCGTGAGGAGGGGCGGGAGTGAGCGGGAGAAATTGAAAGTGTCCCTGAAGATGTCGTTTTGGGTGAGGATGACAATGTATTTGGGATTCGCACGAGAGTAATGAATGTCAAAGGGGATGCATTCGAGACCAGACCGAATTTGCTGCCCTCCTACAAAAATCTTTTGGCCTGGATGAAATTGACGGTCTGTGTAGCTAGGAAGGAAGAATTGGGAATGACATGAAATTAATCGGATATCTTTTTGGAGAATATGGCGCAAATAAGTAGAATTTGATTGAATTCGATCGTCGAATCTAGGATTCGCACTTCCGTCTGTGGTCATTCTGGTTGTCAGGAGGAGAGGAGTAAATTGACTGGAGTAGAATTGAGGCAAGGATGGGAATTCGAGGGTAGGATCAAAATGGGAAGATGGAGACCAGCTGATTAGTTCGACAATGCAACTGGTAAATAATGAAAAGAAATGAGTGGGCAAATCGTAATTGTAGTTAAATGGGGTAGCTGGGATTTTGGGGTCAATTAGTATTAATGAAGTGGTGGGGTAGGGTGCGCTGTGGGTACTGATTATGACACACGCGGAGATGAGGACTAAAATCATATTTGTACAAAACTAAAGTAATTCAGTGGACGACTAAAGTAGTTTTGTCTAGTAGCGTAATTAAAAGTTTAGAGTCCAATTGTGGATTGATATGATTTAGAAATAATATGTACGGATTTTCAGAGAGGGTGGTCGAAAGTTGAGGGAATGAAACTCATCCTGCAAAAAGGTTGGTGAAAAGTAGTTGACAAAAACAAGGCTCATGAAAATTGGACGGTGGCACATGTTCATGGACTTTGGACGAAGGAGAGAATGAAATGTTTGTTTGAGGTCAACTATGAACTAGAAACTGAATTGAGTGTTTTGTGATTTCTCCCGATTTGTAGAGTTAGAAACAAGTTGAGAAGGTGGAGGGAGTGTGGATGTAACTGTGGTGAAGAGCACAGCTGCCGTCCTTGATTCTTGACTTTAGTTCTTGACAGTGAAAGTCAAGAAGTCAAGAATTGTCAAGAACGAGTCAAGAAATTGACTCCGCCTCCCACTTCTAAGGTCCCCTTCGTACCTCGCATTTATCTTTAATTTAGTTCCTATAATTGTAATTAAGTCCTCTTCGTGAATATTGTGCACTAGGAAGATAGCAATTGTTGTCAAGTTTAGTATGAAATACAATTCGACATTTAATTTGTACGTCTTATGCTCCTTCTTTCAATTTTCAGATCGGATAATAATAGTTAACTAAACTGTATAAATTACGGACAA